>MU227083.1:5487445-5503575 GCA_018584345.1 Thuja plicata
AATCTTAACTTTCATTCTATCTTCAACATCATCACAATCAAAGAAATTTTCAAGAGCACTAAACCAATCCAATAAAATTTCATCATCCATCCTTCCATCATACATAGGAAGTTCAACTTTTACCTTTAAGTCTCCAAGCTTTACTGCTTTCAAGATTCTTTCCAATCTTGCATCCTCAGGATCAATAGGTTCCTCTCTTGCTTCTGCAAATCTTTCCTCATCTTCATGGTCTTCTTCATTTCCTTGTTTTTCCACAAGGTCTGTCAACCTCTTGACTTCTGCTCTTAACATTCTATTGTCTACCATCTGCTCTCTTACCAACTTAGCAAGTTCAGCATTAGTGACCCTCTGTGGGATCTCCTCTTCTTCTCCTTCTGACATCTCTGAATCAAAGATCTCAAAATAAACTCCTCAAACCTTCACCTAGAATTCTCCTAGGCTCTGATACCAATTTATGCAAAAAGGTAGGTTAGATGGGGGTTATTTCATAAATAAATTGTTCTTGGTTTCTTCAAAGGTGTTCCTTACCCAAGTGACCCCAAGTGCCAATATGCCACTAACCTATCAATCTGACTTCTCCCAACTCCCTTACTATTATAGGGATTCAATATGGCTTAACATATGACTCCAAAAATGTTCAAGTGGTTCTTTAAGTCCAAATCAAAGATCTTACCCTCAATCCACACTCTAGGCTCTCTATCCTTGTAGCCTTAACCAGCGAGTTTTTCCCAAATAACTATTAGTTTTCCCAAAACACTTCCAAAATAAATTACATATTTAGATACCCATTATCCTTATACACAACATATCAAAAACTTTGGTATTAGTACTTTGGACCAACTATCCCAAAATCTGACTGTTCACTGTCTACAAGAGGGCTAATTTGGGTGCATTTACAAAGGAAGTACCATTTCTATCTACTGCCCTGACATGCCACTTTACAAAAAATCTATAAATTGTCTAAAACTAAGGATTATCAAATTTTTTTTGCAATAGCACATTTCCCTATGGGGTTTCTATCATACCCTCACCAAATTGCTCCAAAAACTAGGGCCTTCTAGTTTTCACCCTTCCACTCACTTCCATGACCTCTCCTTTAGGATTCACCATGTATTGGACATATAATTTTTCTACCTCAAACAAAAATATGCCCTCCTTAAGTTGGATCTCTTGCTGCAACACTCTAGCAAGCATTTTCATGAGGTTTTCTTCACTATTCTTGGTGATCACCATATCAAATCAACTCTTCTGTAACATATAATGTTAATACAATGTTTTGCATGTTAAATATGCATCATTCCATGAGAAACAGCAATCACATTCATGGAATGATGCTTTCACATTGAAGAATTTATCAAAACTACTAAGAAAAATAGAGATTTAGTAAGTACAGTCAATCCAAATTGATTGAAATGGAAACAATAATACTTCAAAGAATCAAAACATGTCTTATACAACCATAATATATCTTTCAAGCATCAACAAAATGAATGGAATGAAATAGAGATCAAAACATGCAATGGAAAGTTATGAAATTCTAAATTTTATTGCCATTTTGAGTAGAAATCTGTACATTTCATCTCAAGTCCATACCATTCTCTCTTCCAAGAATTAAATAAACTTCCTATCAACTTCCTCAACCAATCTAGGTTGGTTGGAAGGCTTAGTTAATTCTAAAAACATTAAAACACCATTTTCCCTCCTAAATGCTCATAACTGTTAGAATTCAAATATTTGAATTTCCAACTTACATTTGATTGCATATTAATATTAAAAACCTATTAACTTCTATCCCAATTAATTTATTATTTCTTCTAGGACCTAATTGACTCCCCTAAACAACTTTAGATCCCATTTGGCACTATTGGCCACCCTTACATTGTTTTGGTCCTAAGTCCTTTGCCAGGACTTCTAGGACTTATAATATTTAAATTAAATTATTTATTAGATATTTCCATTATTGGCCTCAATATATCCCAATTTACTTTTAGGAATTCTTTAGATCCACTAACTCCATTTGGTTCCAAGGTGGACTTAGGTGTTTGGAGATGTGCTCCTGCACCACCAAGATTCATCTCTACATGCTTCATTAGTAGTTTCTAGTTCAACTTGAGAAATCAAACAAATTTCTTCTCTAGATTTAGATCTAGTCATCATGCCCTTACTTACATCACCAATTATTTGATCTTCATGATGGTTCTTCTTTACATACCTCGATGTCTTAGGAGTCTCGGTAACCTCAATCAATTCATCTATCATTGTCAACCATTAGAGGTTCTTTAGGTTCAGCAGTAACCTCTTTCATTTATGTAATCTGACCACAGTCATATATTCTTTCCTAAATCTGACACTTTTCATATATCCTCACATTTGTGCTTTCAATAAACTTCCTCAATCTTAGATTGTAACATTTATATGCTTTACTCTTAGTAGAATAACCAAGAAAAATGCCTTCATCACTTTTAGCATCAAACTTGCCTATCTTGTCGTCTCTCTTGATATAGAATTAACTACCAAATATTCAGAAGTATTTCATAGTAGGTGTATGATCAAACCATAATTCATAAGGAGTTTTACCTATACCTTCTATGATCTAAATTCTATTCAAAGTGTACATATCAGTACCAATAGCTTCTCTCCAGTGAACATGTGATACATTACCTTCTAGTAGCATAGTCCTTGCCACATCTAATATAGTTCTATTTCTTCACTCTACAATCTCATTCTGTTGTGGTGTCCTAGGTGTAGATGTCTATCTGAATATTCCATTCTCTTCATAGTATGAATTAAATAACTCTGATGTAAACTCACCACCTTTGTGTGATCTCAAACACTTTATCTTCAGGCCAAATTCATTCTCAACTTTTTCTTTAAATAACTTGAACTTTTCAAATGCTTCAAATTTCTCTCTCAAATATGTAACCCACATCATCCTATAAAAATCATCAACAAAAAGTATAAAGTACCTTTCACCATAGTATGATCTAGTTCTTGTAGGACCACACTGATCTATATGCACCAGATCCAACTTCCCTTTTGTTGAATAAGCTTTGCTTTTAAAAGTGCTTCTAGTTTTCTTCCCCATAACACACTCTCTACACATAGTTTTAGATGGCTTCACAATCTTAGGTAGATCTCTTACTACTTTTGTCATACTCACCTTCACAATCTTATCAAAGTTTACATGACAACATATTATGTGCCATAACCAACTATCATCAACCTTCACAATAAAACAAGAAGCTTTAGATGTGTTCAATTGAAATAAATTACCTCTAGATTTTTTACCAAATGCGATCAAGTCTCCTAATTTAGTTCTGATAGAGAATTTCCCATCCATGAATTTTAATTGATAACCCTTGTCCACTAATTGTCCAACACTCAATAGATTATGCTTAATTCTATCAACAAGTAATAAATTTTTCAGTATTAGTCTTCCCATCCAGAGAAATAAATCCTATTCCAATGATAATCTTAGGAGTATTGTCACCAAATCTAACAACACCACCATCATGTCTTTTTAAACTCACAAACTTATTTTTATCTCCAGTCATATGATGTGAACAACCACTGTCTATAACTCATCAAATTTTGTTTCAACATAGGATACTAAGGATTTTTCCTCATGCATAGGTTAATCATCCTTAATGGAAATAAATCCAATTTCATCATCTTCATCATCGTCATCAGGTACACCTTCACTAGCATAATAAATTTCCTTGTCTTTTGAATACTTAGACTTGAAAAACTTAGGTTTGTGCTTTAGAACTCTTGTAGGACATCTAGATGCAAAATGAGCAATCTTGTTATATGAAAAAAATTTCAAAGATAATTTGCCTTCAAATTTTCCCTTACCTCTCATTTCTCTTCTAGAAATCAATGCCACTACTTCATCTAGCTTTCTTTCTTCTTCCTATATCTATTCCCATTTATCAGCATAGTCTCCAAGCTCTTCTCTCAGGTCACCACTGCTGGTGCTCACATTTCCATATAAGGTCTTTTTGTTCTTATGCACAGTCACCTTATATGAAAACTTAACCTTAGGTAAAGAATCTCCCAATTCTATGGCCTCAAAAGTAGTTTGATTTTTGATCAACATCTCTCTAGTAAATTTCAGTGTCAAAGGTATAATATCCTCTATATCCTCTAATTTAGTTTTGTAGATAGGTGTCAAAGATCTTAGTATCTTCACAATCACTTCTTCCTCATTGTAAGTACCTCCAGAGTTTTTGATGCCAGTAACCACTTATGTGATTCTCTGTGCATATGCCCTAATGTTCTCATCTTCTCTCATCTTCAATGATTCCATTTTTTTCTTCCAATTCTCTAGCTTTGCATGTTTAGTAAACTTATCTTCAATATACAATGCTTCTAATCTTGTCCATATCTCATGTGCAGAGTCCAGGTCTTTTACTTCTATGAACTCACCTTTAGAAAGTGCGCTGATCAAGGATTTCCTTGCAACCATATTACATGAAAATAAATTATTTTCATCTTTAATAGCCTTCTCCAATTCATCCTCAGTCGCTATTTTTTCACTCTTCTTTGTGATCATCCAGTAGTCAATTCCCAAACATAGTAAGTGTGTTCTCATCTTGTTCTTCCAACTGTCAAAGTTTTCAAGATCAAATTTTGGACTATCCTTCCTATAGTAAGTCATCTTTAGGACCACCTCAAGTTGTTAAGCTTTCTCTCTAAGGACCAGTAGCTCTAATACCAATTGTTAGGAATAATATTCCACAAGACAACTTAGATGGGGGTGAATCATTTGTAATATATATTATTAAAATTGAAACTTTATAAACGAAAACTGCAATGAAAATTATAACACGGTAAATGCCAACACCATAACACAATACTTGTTGTCGAGGAAACCCTATTAAAGGTAAAACCCTAGTGGGAATTAGCACCCACAAACAATTTACTGAGAGTATAGTATCCATTTAAAATATTTAGCCCTGTTAGGAGCTTATTACAACATTACAGTACACAGTCCTTGTTAGGAGACAAACCCTGTTAGGAGTCAATAAAATTAGTAGGCTCATTTCCCAAGCATGCTTCCCAAAGAAGGTTCAAACCACCCTGAAGGATTCACAATCTAAACAAGTGTATATATAAAATATACAATTTAGTGAACTGTCTGACAACAACTGTCTTTGCTTGGTCAATTCCAATCAAGTACTCTTCTCACAGATATTTTCTCTATATCCAGATGTTAATCTCTAAGTTTTTGTTGATCATTTGTTGTCCACACTTAGTCATCTGTCAGGAAGTTTTGGTTGGCTACCACTATAGCTGAGCTAAAATAGTATAGGTCGAGCTACCTGGCAAGTTGTTTCCGAGAAGAATAGATCATAGATGCCAAGCTATCTGGCAATCCAGTGCTAAGCGTTAGAGACTTAAGTGCCGAGCAATAAAGTTTTGCATACATGTCAGATATGACACAAAATTTAAGTTAATATGTTTGGGCCAACTTATGGGCATTTTGGACCAACATATGTGAAACATTTAATATTCTCTATGGAGTTAATTACACATTTAATTGTTTTATCATATGCGTGGCATGAAGCCAATCAGAAAATTGGAATGCCTAGGAGGCATAAGTTTTATTTTTGATCGTTGATCTAGATCTATTTTCCAGATTCAAAGTGTATAATAAGATTGCTTGTAATGCCTCACCAGGGAACCCAGGAGAACTTAACGTAAACATAACACTAAGTTCACGGAATAATTTTTTTTTAAATGTTTATAAATAGTAATGTTAACAATGTGGAAGCAACACATGAGATAACATGACATATACATGAATACAACTCAACAAGGATTACAACTCTTGAAGGTTCCTTGACGTAGAATTACTTAAGAATACTAATCTACGAAGAACAAATATAAAGTACATAGCATAAAGGATATATCAATTGAATCCAATAATATACATCTCATGTAATAAGATTACATATACATATGATACCATAAGGTATACTACCCTTTCAACATCCACTACACAAGTCACAGGGTATGTAATAATACATAATACACAATACAATGCATCCTCGAAGGATGATAACCAATATATACATATGGTACAAAAAAAATCTCAAGTAACCAAGAAAGTCTCCAAAAGACTAGGAAGATGAAACTATAATAAGGAACATCCAAGCACGACGAAGAGTCTGTCAGAATCTCAATTGTAATAAGAATCACTACCACCCGACCGCGTGGAACCAAAGGTCCACTCCCACCGTGCTGAGGAGATAGTAATAGGCCCATCACACAGGGTATACAAAAAGAATACAAACAAGGTATACATGACCTCATACTCCATGCATAGGAAGATCCTAGAAGCACTCTAATCCAAAACAAGGAACACTAAACAACACCGGAGGTACTAACACACGTAGGATAACCTAAGCTGTATATAGGAAGGTGTCATCATGTATGTCACATACTTTATTTTTTTCCTAGTAATCCCTTAATGGGTTCTGGAACCCAAGTGACTATACACAGCATCAATGACCTTTCATAAAAACAAGATCACTAATGACGCCCGAACCCGCACTGTTAGTGTTTTTTCTTGCTAGGCCTCTGAAAGATACTTGAAATCTTAAACAACTCTATGACCCCCTAATGCCTTTTGACACTATGACTCAAGCAAGGGAAAAACACTAATTGATGAGGTTCTTGATAACACTGGGGATACCTATTACCACCTCCTTCTTTTTTTAGATCCACTGACTCAATTAGGTTTTACCTATGAATGATTACTCTCTTAACAATATCTTTAGAGTGGATTGAACCTTATGTGCTGAATGCTCTATTTTAGATGCACATGTATATAACAATACAGATGACTATTATTATTCTGAGGATAATCTTGACAATCCAAATCAGTATCTTGATGATAACAGACAGCAACATGATTAGGACATACATTCTTGTTTCCTTTTGCAATTCTTGTGAATTTAGGAGGAATAACCTATTTGAATTTCTCTTCAAGAAATCAACAAACTTCAACTATGACCCTTAAGTACATAATTGATTTTACCAAAGTACTCTGAAAGTGATTTATTTAAATAGTTTTTAATGCTTGGATGATGATAAATCACTTAACAAACTATAGACCAGTGCCTATCCTTGGGCAAATAGAGTCAAAAGATGTAAATCCACAGAAAAGTATGAATAGGAATACTATAGGATGCCTTACAACCTACATACAACTCAGATGAAAATACCTTGCAAACTTATCCTGTCACTTCTACAATATTGTATCAAATCCTTAGTTGTTGCAGTACTCTCTGAAACTACTCACAAAGTTTAATTCTCCCCTTAGAAGAAGCTTGCAAATAATTAAATATCTACCTTATAGCCAATATGTTTAATATGCCTTACAAATTAAACATAAAAGAGTGCATACAATAAGCAAAGAGACAACAATAATGTAGAATAAAATTGTACTGTATTTTTATTCATATATTCTTCTTCAAGTACATATAAAGGCTTAAAAGCTCAAAACACAAACAGAAGTCAAAAAGTCTGTCTTCAATTATATTTCATCTCCCCTTTCTACAATTACAACTTTGGTCCTATATATAGGTCCTTAACCATCTTGGAATCCTTTATTTTAGGATGGAACAAGCTTCAGATGGTTTAAGGAACCTAACCCTAAAAGAATAGAAAAAGACAAAACAAGAGAGTTTAGAAGCGGTGGGAGGACAAAAATAGAGGATGTAGATCTGATATTCTTTGTCTCTTGTGGAATCTGGCACCTTTGTCTGACAGTATTCAGGGTAGCTTCTGATGGTTACACTAAGACTAAGTGACTACCATTATAGGCTAACCTACACTCATCTCTATTTATAGCTAACTTCCCTGTGCTCATTGGTTAGGCGCCGAGTGTTCCCTTCTACTCCTCATCTAGAATTTCTTCTTCAATTACAATCTTCTTCTTCTTTGGCCTAGTCATCAGCTCCCATGCTGTCACTTCATCATCTTTTGGCCACTTGAAGTCTTGAGTACCCTATACTTGTGCTTTTTGTCGCTCCCATCTAACATCAGTAATGCCCTTAACATCCATTAAAAACTTATTAATGTCAGTTTCTGCCTTAAAGGCTTCATCTAACATCTTATTAAATCCTTCAACATCCAAATCTGATCCCACAATAAATGCCTCATTATTAGGCATTTTGCTGTCAAACTCATTCCTCCAGGCATCTAAGGCCTTCACCTGATCATCTTCTCCTCTTTGGGAAGGAATAAATCGATTAAAATCTGTAAAAAAGAGACTCAATTTAACCTCTATTTGATTCAATTTTCCCTTGAAGAATGAGAGAGAAACATTGACCTTTTTTATCTCATCTTCCACCTCTGTTACTATCTCCGGCAAATCTGATCTTAGGGTTTGCAAAGATGCAAGCTTTTGAAACAACTACACCCTAGTAGACCATTTGGTAAAATAGGGGTTCAAAATAGCAAGATACCCCATTACCTCTGTATGCAAAGCTGGCAATTTATTATAAGCATTCAGGACAACATCAGTCTTATCCTTCAAGACTTCAATCCTATGTTGTAGAATGCCCCTTAATGCACTCAAGGAAATTTCATTCTTCTTTTCTCCTATATCATCCTTTTCAACCACTTCTTATGATTTTGCCTTATTTTCAATTTGCAAAGGTTGTGGTTGTGCAGGCACATACACCACCTTAGGCTTCTCCTCTAATTCCTTCATTAACCTCTTAATCACCTAATCTTGATGGTGTATCTAGATATGGCACCTTTGCTGGTCTTTGGCCAATGCACTTGTTTCTTCTATCAATGTGCTACACTTATCAGACAGTTGTTTAGTTTTGTCTTCATTTAAGTGTGCCTGATGTGTCATGATTTGGGATATTTCCATATCCCTTGTATTCTGCATTGTCCACACCATTTGGTTTCCTACCATGTTTTCTTGGATATTTACTAGTTGAGGTTTCTGATCCTTTGGGGTAAAGGTTCCACATTGAAAAAGCTTGAGAGTTTGGGCTATACCCAAATCCTTTGATCACATCTCCCATTTGTACCTCACTAGCCATCTTCAGATCAGGCTGCTTTCTTATCTGATCAATTATGAAAGCAGATGCCAAGTCCCAACCCTCATCCAATAACATGCCACTACCTAACACCAATTTTCTAGCTTCTTCAGGTGAGATGTCCTCACTGTCTGGGTCATAAGATTGTAGGGCCACTAGGGCCTCATTTGTTATTATCTCTTCCCCATCAATTGTCAACTGAGCTCTAATTTTCTCTTTCTTGTACCACCTTAGGAAGTCTTTAAACTCCTCAATCTTGATAAAGTTATCATCATTCAAAAACTGTTGTTGATGTATCAGCCTTTCATCAACACAAGCCTTAAGAGACAATTCTTCATTCTCCTCCATATCAGGATATTTTTTCTTGCCTTGCCTAATCAATTTTCTTAGGTTATGGTGATCATATAACCTATTTCCAAGCACTAGGGCACTTGCTTTATCCTTTTTATTTTCTTGCCTTTCAATTGAAGGCTGGCCTATTTCCATCTTTTGCATCTTGGCAGAAGGCTCTTCTATATCATCAGGTTGTGTGGCCACTATTAAGTCAACAATGTGGCCTTCAGCTCCCTACAAATGTGGTATCTCAGCAACATCCTGCTGAGGTTGAACATATCTAGTAGGACGGGCATAGTCACTGTCACTACTACTATCATTCTTAGATTCTAAATGATCTAGCCCTTGGGCACCTTTCTTATCAAGAACAGTCTCCAGTTGTTCGCTAAGCACATAATAATTATCAATCATGGCTTTTATTCTACCAAAATATGGCAGATTAGGGTAAAAACCTCCAAAAGCTAACCCATTTCTTTTGATTTGTCTTTCAAGGTTCAGCACCTCCTGATTCCTTATTCTCCTTGTCTTGATCTCATCTTCATCAAGAATATTTCTTTTTGCATCCTCTTCAATACATTCACAAGGGACATTTGTATTGGGGATTGTGGGAGTATATAATTTTTTGACTCCTTCCATGAAGCCTTCAGGATCAATGTATCTATATGAAGCTGCCCCCATTCTACAACCTTCCAACCACTAGCTAATTCAGTCAATAGCACCTTTGCCAATAGTAAAATTTGAAATTCTGAACTGTCTAGGGGTTAAGGTCCCCTTCCTGCGCGATGCAAAGTGCTCATTATTCGTCAATAATAATTGCCATATAAATTCCATGGCAGCCACTCTTGTTGGTACATGGTAAGGCAAGATATGAGGTGGATGTATACATCCATATACCCTTATTATCGTATAGTTCTCTTCTAAGAAGAAATCTCCCCAATTATGGTTTCCCTCCCATTTATCCAAGTATTCACTAGGCCTTAGCAGTTGCATAACCTTAATTGGGACCCTTGTCCTGCTAATGCCCAGGCTTTGTACTATTGGATACACAATCCAATTCTGAAATGCACAGTAATCACAATCCCTAGATGTATATTTCCAAATCTTTACCCAGAACTAGATAGGATTAAGTCCATCTTGATAAAACCTCTGAGGGGTCAAATTACTTACATCCATGATCACAAAATTAAAATGCAACAGGAGATGCATGAGGATGGAATAGTGTAAGAACTTGGGTTCTTTCTCCTTAGGGTCCTCCATCTTTTGAGTTGCTATAAATCCCTCATGCATCTTGTCAATAATATGTTTAATATAGTCATAGCTGGTGCTAGAATGTACCTCCTGTAATTCTAGCACCATCATCAATATTCCAGCATTGATCTTTTCCGCTTCCCCATCTATCCCTAGCACTCTACATAGGGCATAGGCGATGTACTTAATGTAGAAATGCAAGTCCTTGAAGTAATAAGGGCATGGACCAGACATAGGATCAAGATATTTTCTCACCTCCTTAAGCATATGTTTCTGCAACTGTCCCCTAGAATTACTAGGCTTCAAATTGTATCTTTGTTCTTGCTTAGTGATATCAATTCTGGTGGACATAGTGCTATACAAGCCAAAAGCTTGCATAAATGAATTCCTATTAAGGATGAGAAGGGCAGTTCCATCATTCCTTTTAATTGTCTTAGAAAAGACATCATAATGACTGGCAAGGCCTAAGAACAAATCTACATCTATGTAGACGTCAGGGACAATTAACCTAGCCAAACCACAAGTCCAAGGGTTTGAAATTGGGATAGCTTTATCAGAATTTTTATAAAAGTAGTTAAAGAGGGAAAAACATGTTATTCCTGGAGTATCAGCATCCCTAATGTTGTATTAGCCATTAGTAAGCACATTAGTATTTTCCCTCTTGTTATGAGTTGAACCCGGCAGCAATCTGAGGAATTCATCTGAGTAATTATGTTTCCCCTTAGCCTCTTCATCTATCTCTTCACTTCTCCGATTGGTAGAATCTACACTAACTACTCTGCTCATGTTTTTTGTGTTTGAATCCCTTCTTCTTTACCGATATTGAAACAAATCTCTTTCCAAGACTCACTTTACTCCTCTGTGCACAATTCTTAGAAATTCAAAGCCTTTTAATCAATGAAAAACTCTGCGACTTTCTAATTTCTTCTCTCTTCTCAGAATACCTAGCACTTCTTCGCTCTAAAATTTTGAAAGCAAGATAAGTTAAAATGAACTTTCAATCATCTCTTTATGGTAACAATTCCAAGTACACGGCTCATCATTTGAAAAAATCATCAATTCATATCTTCAATTCAGCATGCTGTGGAATTAATTGAAAACCTAGCCATAGTTCCATGAGTGTGACAGGAAATCAAATTCATATATCTGAATCCTCAGAAAAACCTTATAAAATTCAAAGGAGATGACATGTCTTTATGTGATTGGCTCTCTGTCATACATCTCAGCTACCTTTTCTACACAGTAATCAACATTCAAGCTTATTCATTGGACGTTGAATGATTCATATTGTTATGTCAGCCACTGCCACCTTTTCTTAATATTTGATATTAAGTGACTACGCAACTATGTATAATCTCATTATTGCTGACCCAAGTCTTTAACCCCTGATTCTTCTAGAGACTTAGCGACTATGTAACTTTCCCGGTCTTGGTTAACTAAAGTAACTTTCTGGTGATCACGCGACATGAAGAAATCAAAGTTGTTGGATGTTAAAAATAACTCACATCTTATTTAGAGACTCCGCGACTGACAGTCATCTTTAGCTTTCATGGTTATCTCCCAGTCGCTGAGTGTTTACTTTCCTTTACGAGACCCCGTGATTACCCTTAGTTGCTTAATTGTTGAACACCAATGTTAAGTGTCAAATCCTTCAGAGACAACGTGACAAGCACTTTACCCTTCATTTCATCTGGAGACTACATGACATACCCTTATCTCTGAGTCACGAGTACCTTTTCCTTTGGGACCTTTTATTTAGAGACTTCACGACCATTGTAGGATCTCTAAATCATTACATCTAATGGCTCCTGCTAAATCACTGAGTAATCTATCATACTCTTAAATTCTCTGGAGAATACGCGACAACAAAGACCTTTATACTTAGTCTCTTAATCGTTGAATAGTCTTTTTCCATTTGGAGACCACGCGAAAAGCTTATTAGTCAACTCACCTTTGGACACGTGTCTCATTCATCACTCATCTCTACATCACTGAATGGAAATGTGATTCAGCATTTCAATCTGGTGACAACCCAACTGTGTTTCATCTCAAACTACATATGGTTAGTCGCGAAGTCTCAACAACTTTCACTTAACTGCCACTCTTTCTGGACACTACGCAACATGAAATTTGTACTGCTTACTTAACTATAGACCAATCTAGCGATCACGAGACACAAAGAAATCACCAAGTCTCGTGATGAACCACTAACTGCTGATCTTTTCTCACGACACCGCGACTTATTTGTGGGCCCTTTCACAAACTATTGACCTATTTTCTCATTCAGCGATTACGTGACATGAAGAGCTCTGCCAAGTCTCTTAAAGCTAAAGGAATATTCTAATTCTGTGAGAGACATCCTGAAAAAAGCTAATCACCAAGTCTCGAGGAAAAAGGAATATGCCATCTAGATTACGTGACTAGGCGACCAAGCTTTTAAACACATGATTTAAGTGAATCTCAAAAAGTAACACCAAAATAGAATTAAGATAATCATCTTAGGGTTTTTTCTCATTTTTTCCTATAAGACAAGACCTAGGGTTTCAAGGCTTTGTATTTTTACATAGATTCTGACTTGAAAACCTGAAGATTTCAATAGGGAAATGACAAATAAACTGAGAGACTTCTATTTTTAGGCAAGAAACAAGTTTGAGGACCACAAAATTTTGGCAAATAGACTAGAACTGGGAATACAACCAATAGTGGCTCTAATGAGGATTGACTAAACATAGTTTATGACAAAGAACCACAGAATCTCTATTTGTAGACCTTTTCAAAAAATAGAGCAAAACCTAAAGCAGAAAGGGAAATATTTACAGAACTTTACAAACAAAAGGGAAAGATTTACATATGATACATATTCACTTGTGCATTGCTTTGATCTTTACTTAAAGAAAGGTTTCAAAAATTTCCCATGCACAGGCAACTCAAAACTTTCTCCCTCCATATTCTTTAATAAATATGAGTCTTTACCAAAATTTTCTGAAACAATAAAAGGTCCTAGCCATAAAGACTCAAACTTCTTGTGTTTACCTTTGTCCTCTACCCTTGCATTCCATTGGAGCACTAAGTCACCAGCCTTGAAATTTCTCTCATTATCCCTCTTATCAAATAGATACTTCATCTTTTGCTATAATTTTATGTTTTCTCTTTAACTATTTCTCCTTGCTTCATCCAATTCAATCAACTTTGTCATTCTATCTTGCATATTGTCAGAGACATCTAAATGTTCTTCTTGTATGAATTGGCATACTGGTAATAGATTGTTAATTGGCAATCTTGATTGTAAACCATATACTAACTCAAAAGGAGACTTACCAGTTGCTTTCTTGAGTGTTACCCTATCAGCCCAAAGAGCTTATTTCAATTTTGTGTGCCATGTTCTCTTATTTTGTTCCAGATTCCTCTTCAGTATCTTTAATATGATTTTATTGCTAGACTCAGCTTGTCCATTAGCTTTTGGGTGATATGGGGATGAGTATGATATTATAATCCCATACCTTTCACAGAAACTTGTCATTTCTTCTGATCTGAAATTCATAGCATTTTCCATTACTAATTTACTAGGCACACCAAACCTGGTTAAATATTCTCCAAGAGAAACTCAGTAACCACCTTGCTTGTTTCTTTCCTTGTGGGGATAGCTTCAGTCCATTTAGTAAAGTAATCTGTGGCAACTAATATACAACTATGCCCTACACTTGACTTCTCCTGAAATTCACCAATAAAGTCAATCCCCCACATAGCAAAAGGAGCATCAATACTCACTGAATTCAGCAATAGAGCACCTGCAAATTTTAGTTTATTTGAAAAATTTTGACATGGTTCACATTTCCTGACATGTATGTAAGTATCTTTGAACAAAGTAGGCCAATAATACCCTGCCCTTAAAATTTTATGGGCGGTGGTCCTACCAGAAAAGTGACCTCCACATTCTCCTTCATGCATCTCAGTCAAGACTTTCTTAGCTTGGTATATATCAAGGCACAACAATAGTACACCATTCTTATCTTTCCAAAACAAGTCACCTTGGATAAGAGTATACCTTTGAGCTTGCAATTTCAGAATCCTCTTCTGATTTTCAGAAAAATGTTTAGGACACTTAACATTTTTTAGAAAGAAAACAATATCAGTGTAATATGGTTGCCTTTCTATACTAGTAATGGCTTGGTCATGTATTTCTGTCTGATTTAACTGTACTAAATCCAGGTTCTCCTCTATCATAAGCTTTTCCAAGCCTTTTCCTCTTATTAACTTGGTGATATTGATCTCAAGATTGAATTCTTGAATTCTTGTAATCCACTTACACCTCTTACCAGTTACTTCTGACTGTGTAAGGATATCCTTCACTGTTGAATGAGGAACATAAGCCTGCACCTTAGCACAAACCAAATAGGGCCTAAATGATTTCATAGCCTTTACCAATGCATAAGCCTACTTTTCCATTATTTCATAGTTAAGTTCTGCAGCCTGCAATGATTTAATGTAAAAAGCTATGGGATGTTCAAATCCTTGTTCATCTTTTTGAAGGAGAATAGCAGCAATTGTATGGAATGATGCAAATGAAAACAAAGAGAAAGGCTTAGTATAATCAGGAGATTTCAAAACTGGGGCTTCCTATACTGCTCTCTTTATTTTTTCAAATGCCTGCTAAGCTTCTTCATTCCCAACAAACTTGGCATCCTTCTTTAATAATTTGACAATGGGTTTCACAATTTTTGCAAAATTTACTATGAATCTTTGGACAAAGTTTATCTTTCCTAAGAAAGACTGCACACCTTTTAAGTTCTTTGGAGCAATCACCTTTTGAATTGATTCTACTCTCTCAGGGTCTATTCTTACCCCTTCTCTAGATACTATATGTCCCAGCAACTTCCCTTCTCTGACTGCAAAATGGCACTTCTTGGGGTTTAATGGGACTGTTATACACTGAATTTGCGCCTCTGACCTCAAGCTCTCTTGGTCTTGATAATCCAGTATAACAAGGGAATCATCTCCAGGTTGTGGGACCTATGCTAACTGAGATTAGACCTCCAGATTCTAGGCTGGTTCCTCTTGGATAATCACCTTAATTTGCTTCTTAAACAGGAAAGTAAAACTTTTGAGGGAAAGGGATAGAAGGATTGCTTTGAAAGGGAAATGACTGAAAGCAAACTACCTACTAGGTGATGCACCGAAAATGGCATGAAAACATAACACACATAGGATAAACCCCTGGGTCAACAAACTCTGAATTGTAAGTAAAACACAAGTCCCTTGTATAGGCATGCATAAATATTTCATAACAAGGTCATGAGTAAACCAGTTAAAAGGAAAGAATTCTTCATAGTTAACAGCTTTAAACAATAAAACACTATTTACAACCTGCAAGAAGACATACTCTTCTGCAAGTAGATGCTGTGAAAGGACTGATTAAGAGGGATAAAATCATCCACAGTTAATCCATCAACAATCAAGACACATACAGACAAGCAGAAAAGAGAC
>MU227083.1:5573299-5587453 GCA_018584345.1 Thuja plicata
GAAATGTGGCATACATAGATATGGGAGTTACCATGCAACTCCTTTCTCACATCTCTATTAAAGAGATGTCTCTTCTTCTCTCAAAAGACTAATGAGGTTTTCTTCCTCTTCTCAATTTTTGTAGGAGAAATTCACTCTTTCTCTCTCTCCTCTTCTTAGGCTTTTCATGCCTCATTCATAATGTCACAAGGGGTTTTCTTTGCTTTCCCCTTTCAAATATATTTCCTTCTTGTGTTTAATCTTGGAGCTTTCTCTCTCCTTGTTTATGGTAATACCTTTTCATGCATTCACTTGCTTAGATTCTTTCCTGGTTTTGCTTATTTTTTACTTATTTCTTTTCATTTTTAACAAGAAGCCTGTTTTGAGAGCAAATAATCCTTCACTAGAGATTAGAATTGCATTGTTATGCTGCCATTTTCATCATAGAATTACATTAAATCTTATTACATGCTAGTTTATCATTGTTGTTTCATCATTTAGAGTTAAAATGCATGTTTTATCATCATTTTAGCTTGTTTTTACTAAAATCCTTCATGCTAGGTTGTATTAGTCACTGATTCAATAGCATATTCTGAGGGCTGATATGTTGTTGGTCACACTCCTCCTAGTTAGAAGGCAATAGGTCGATTTCAGTGGGTTCTCTATATTTTTCATGTTTTTACTAACCCCATGATGCTAATATAATGATCTATTGAGTGTTTGTGTTGCTTCTGACAGGTACCCATTTACACACGCACAGATACAGTGTGTATCAAATAACTAGAAGGTTGTAGCCTTCACCACTTGGATAGTGAGTCCTTGGACAATGAGTCCTCCACCCTTATTAGGGTTATTGTAAAAGACTCCTAACAGGGTCTAACCCTTAACCAGGTCACTATACTACTGCATTGTAATTTTCAACTACTAACAGGGTTGGAAGATCTTTTAACAAGGATCACTATAAATAGTATATTTCTTTGTGCGTACTAATTCCCACCGGGGTTTTTACCATTTGGTTTCCCAATAACCAAATTGATGTGTTGTGTAAAGTGTTATCTATATGTGCATTTACTTTGTATCAATCTAGAATAATAAGTATAAGATAAATATTTAAAGTTGCAGATAACTGATTCACCCCCCCCCTCATAGTTACCTCTGAAGTATTCTAACATACACCACCTCAGGCTTCTCCTCTAATTCCTTCATTAACCTCTTAATCACATGATCTTGCTGGTGTATCTGGATATCACACATTTCTCGGTCTTTGGCCAATGAACTTGTTTCTTGTATCAATGTGCTACACTTATCAGACAGTTGTTTAGTTTTGTCTTCATTTAAGTGTGCCCAATGTGTCATGATTTGGGATATTTCCAAATCCCCTATATTCTGCATTGTCCACACCATTTGGTTGCCTACCATGTTTTCTTGGATATTTACTAGTTGAGGTTTCTGATCCTTTGGGTAAAGACTCCACATTGTAAAAGCTTGAGACTTTGGGCTATACCCAAATCCTTTGATCACATCTCCCAGTTGTACCTCACTGGCCATCTTTAGATCAGGCTACTTTCTTATCTGATCAATTATGAAAGAAGATGCCATGTCCCAACCCTCAGCCAATAACATGCCACTGCCTAACAACAATTTTCTAGCTTCTTCAGGTGAGATGTCCTCACTGTCTGGGTCATAAGACTGTAGGGCCACTAGGGCCTCATTTTTTATTGTCTCTTCTTCATCAATAGTCAACTGAGCTCTAATTTTCTCTTTCTTGTACCACCTTAGAAAGTCTTTAAACTCCTCAGTCTTGATAAATTTATCATCATTTAAAAATTGTTGTTGATGTATCATCCTTTCATCAACACAAGCCTTAAGAGGCAATTCCACATTCTCCTCCATATCATGCTATTTTTTCTTGCCTTGCCTAATCAATTTTCTTAGGTTATGGTCATATAACCTATTTCAAGGCACTAGGGCACTTGCTTTATCCTTTTTCTTTTCTTTCTTTTCAACTGAAGGCTGGCCTATTTCCATCTTTTGCCTCTTGGCATAAGGCTCTTCTATATCATCAGGTTTTGTGGCCACTGTTAAGTCAATAATGTGGCCTTCAGCTCCCTGCAACTATGGTATCTCAACAACATCCTGCCGAGGTTGAACATATCTAGTAGGACGGGCATAGTCACTATCACTACTACTATCATACTTAGATTATGAATGATCTAGCCCTTATGCACCTTTCTTATCAAGAATAGTCTCCAGTTGTTTTCTAAGCACATAATAATTATCAATCATGGCTTTTATTCTGTCAAAATATGGCAGATTAGGGTTAAAACCTCCAAAAGCTAACCCATTTCTTTTGATTTGTCTTTCAAGGTTCAGCAACTCCTAAATCCTTGTTCTCCTTGTCTTGATCTCATCTTCACCAAGAATATTTCTTGTTGCATCCTCTTCAATACATTCACAATGGACATTTGTATTAGGGATTGTGGGAGTATATAATTTTCTGACTCCTGCCATGAAGCCTTCAGGATCAATGTATCTATATGAAGCTGCCCCCATTCTACAACCTTCCAACCACTGGCTAACTGAGTCAATATCACCTTTGCCAATAGTAAAATTTGAAATTCTGAAATGTCTAGGGGTTAAGGTCCCCTTCCTGTGTGGTGCAAAGTGCTCATTATCTGTCAATAATAATTGCCATATAACTTCCATGGCAGCCACTCTTGTTTGTACATGGTAATGGAAAGATATGAGGTGGATGTATACATCCATATACCATTATTATGGTATAGTTATCTTCTAAGAAGAAATCTCCCCAATTATAGTCTCCCTCCCATTTATCCAAGTATTCACTAGGCCTTAGCAATTGCATAACCTTAATTGGGACCCTTGTCCTGCTAATGCCCAGGCTCTATACTATTGGATACACAATACAATTCCAAAATGCACAGTAATCACAATCCCTAGATGTATAATTCCAAATCTTTACCCAAAACTAGATAAGATTAAGTCCATCTTGATAAAACCTCTGAGGGGTCAAATTAATTACATCCATGATCACAAAATTGAAATGCAACAGGAGATGCATGAGGATGGAATAGTGTAAGAACTTGGATTCTTTCTCCTTAGGGTCCTCCATTTTCTTCTGAGTTGCAATAAATCCCTCATGCATCTTGTCAATAATATGTTGAATATAGTCATAGCTGGTGCTAGAATGCACCTCCTGTAAATCTAGCACCATCATCAATATCCCAGCATTGATCTTTTCCGCTTCCCCATCTATCCCTAGCACTCTACATAGGGCATAGGCGATGTACTTAATGTAGAAATGAAAGTCCTTGAAGTAATAAGGGCTTGTCCCAGACATAGGATCAAGATATTTTCTCACCTCCTTAAGCATATGTTTCTGCAACTGTCCCCTAGCAATACCAGGCTTCAAATTGTACCTTTGTTCTTGCTTAGTGATGTCAATTCTAGTGGACATAGTGTTATACAAGCCAAAATCTTGCATAAATTAATTCCTATTAAGGACGAGCAGGGCAATGCCATCATTCCTTTTAATTGTCTTAGACAAGACATCATAATGACTGGCAAGGCCTAAGAACAAATCTACATCTATGTAGACGTCAGGGAAAATTAACCTAGCCAAACCATAGGTCCAAGGGTTTGAAATTGGGATAGCTTTATCAGAATTTTTATAAAAGTAGTTAAAGAGGGAAAAACCTGTTGTTCTCGGAGTATCAACATCCCTAATGTTGCAATAGTCATTAGTAAGCACATTAGCATTTGCCCTCTTGTTCATAGCTGACCCTGGCAGCAATCTGAGGAATTCATCTAAGTAATTATGTTTCCCCTTAGCCTCTTCATCTATCTCTTCACTTCTCCCACTAGTAGAAGCTACACTAACTACTCTGCTCATGTTTGATGTGTTTGAATCCCTTCTTCTTTACCGATATTGAAACAAATCTCTTTTCAAGACTCACTTTACTCCTCTGTGCACAATTCTCATAAATTCAAATCCTTTTAATCAATGGAAAACTCTACAACTTTCTAATTTCTTCTCTCTTCTCTGAATACCTGGTACTTCTTTGCTCTAAAATTCTGAAAGCAAGATAAGTTAAAATGAACTTTCAATCAGCTCTTTATAGTAAGAATTCCAAGTACACGACTCATCATTTGAAAAAATCATCAATTCATGTCTTCAATTCAGCATGCTGTGGAATTAATTGAAAACCTAAACGTAGTTCCATGAGTGTGACAGGAAATCAAATTCATATATCTGAATCCTCAGAAAAACCTTATAAAATTTGAAGGAGATAACATGTCTTTATGTGATTGGCTCTCTGTCTTACATCTCAGCTACCTTTTCTACACAGTAATCAATATTCAAGCTTATTCATTGGACGCTAAATGATTCATATTGTTATGTCAGCCACTACCACCTTTTCTTAATATTTGATATTAAGTGACTACGCGACTGTGTATAATCTCATTGTCGCTGACCCAAGTCTTTAACCCCTGATTCTTCTAGAGACTTAGTGACTATCTAACTTTCCCCATCTTGGTTAACTAAAGTTACTTTCTGGAAATCACGCAACATGAAGAAATCAAAGTCGCTGGATGTTAAAACTAACTCACATCTTATTCAGAGACTCCGAGACTGACAGTCATCTTTAGCTTTCACAGTTATCTCCCAGTCGCTGAGTGTTTACTTTCCTTTACGAGACCCCGTGATTACCCTTAGTCGCTTAATTTTTGAACACCAATGTTAAGTGTCAAATCCTTCAGAGACAACACGACAAGCACTTTACCCTTTGTTTCATCTGGAGACTACGTGACATACCCTTATCTCTAAGTCGCGAGTACCTTTTCCTTTGGGACCTTTTATTTAGAGACTTTGCGACCACCATAGGATCTCTGAATCATTACATCTAACAGCTCCCACTAAATCACTGAGTAATCTATCATACCCTTAAATTCTCTGGAGACTACGCAACAACAAAGACCTTTATACTTAGTCTCTTAATCGCTAAATAGTCTTTTTCCATTTGGAGACCATGCAACAAGCTCATTAGTCAACTTGCCTTTGGACACATGTCTCATTCATCACTCATCTTTGTATCGCTGAATAGAAAGTTGACTCAGCATTTCAATCTAGCGACAACTCGACTATGTTTCATCTCAAACTGCATATGGTTAGTCGCGAAGTCTCAGCAACTTTCACTTAACCGCCACTCTTTCTGGAGACTACGCGACATGAAATTTGTACTACTTACTTAACTGTAGACCAATCTAGTAATCACATGACACAAATAAATTGCCAAGTCTCGTGATGAACCACTAACTGCTAATCTTTTCTCGTGACACCGTGACTTATCTATGGGCCCTTTCACAAACTGCTGACCTATTTTCTCATTCAACGACTACGCGACATGAAGAGCTTTGCCAAGTCTCTTAAAGCTAAAGGAATATTCTAATTCTGTGAGAGACATCCTGACATAAGCTAATCGCCAAGTCTCAAGGAAAAAAGGAATATGCCATCTAGATTATGCGACTAGGCAACCAAGCGTTTAAACACATGATTTAAGTGAATCTCAAAAATTAACACCAAAATAGAATTAAGATAATCATCTTAGGGTTTTTTCTCATTTTTTCCTATAAGACAAGACCTAGGGTTTCAAGGCTTTGTATTTTTACATGGATTCTAACCTGAAAACCTGAAGATTTCAATAGGGAAATGACAAATAAACTCAGAGACTTCTATTTTTAGGCAAGAAACAAGTATGAGGACCACAAAATTTTGGCAAACAGACTAGAACTGGGAATATAACCAACACGCACCTCAAAAGGGGGCAAGCATCATCTCATCCTCCATCTTAGCCTATATTAGCGCTCAAGCATGGGTGAGGCATTAATCTTATTATTTTAATACTAGGTCAGCCTAATTAGAGTAATTATGTTATCACTTGTTACCACTACTTACAATAAGTGATCCTAGCAGCCACTTGTGGGCTCCGGCACTTATTGCAAGCCACCTCCTACTATACACCTAGGTAACCTACCCTAGGTTCACACAAGAACATCACAAAGGTATATCACAAACCTCATCATTGATTCTTGCTCATATAGGGATACACCCTCAGAGAATCATTAAGAATATCAAAACAAGACCATAACTCTCAAATCTAGTTCTTGCCTACACAAGAACTATTGGTTCTTAATTAACCAATATCACAGAAAGTACTATCACATGATCACATAGGTCTAGTTGAGACAACTCAGGTTGGGTAAGAAAGATCGAGACCCAAAATTGATAACAACATGAACATGCAGTGAAGCGTACAAAACATCAAAGATCTGAAACCCCAAAAACCTCTGGTTTTACCTCCTGATAGCCAACTAACCCCAACAGACAACCGACACACAACAGTTCATATAAAAGAGAAACACACAATCCATTTAACTTTCATTCAGAAAAATACATCCTGACATGATAAAATGATTCCAAAAAGGCTAATAAAAGTTCAATACAAACTCATTTATAGATAACACTATTCAAATTAGTTTATTTGATAAATTACTAACACAGTATAATTCAAGTTTCAAAAGAAAATGTACATAAAGTCCCTATATACAAATTTATAACCCTCACATCATATAAATTAGTCTATTTAATAAATACTAACATTCAACTATAATTACAAGTAAAAGCTATAGAAAACAACTATAAGCTTATAAAAACATTCAGATTAAGGATTGCAATAGAGATCATTCTGAAAAGAACAAAATTACATAATATAGTAAACATCTCCAATCACTTTACTAGCTCATTGTTCCTAAATCCTTTGAACTCGATAACAACATATCCTTAACAAAATTGATATCCTATTACCAGTAATATTCATCATAAAATGAATTAATCATTAATCTCTATTAATAATTATTTGCTAATTAAAAATATTGGTATTAATTGGATAAAATAGGATCAACATATTAAACAAATAAATTGATAAAAATAATATTAACAATAATATTATTTATCCCATGTTATCTTAATTAATAACTTTTATTAATTACAAATAATGATCTAAATATAAATATATATTAATTCATAATTTAATAGTAATTTAATATCCACCACATCTTTCCAAAAGAAAAGATCTCACATATATACCCCCTTATAATAATTCTTTAGGTCGGCCAATTAAGCTTTCCCAATTTACAAACAATTGATTAGGTTGGCCAATTAAGGATTTCTAATATACAAATAATTATATCGCCCCTTGCTAAGATACAAACAATACCTATAACAAGTAAAAATTAAATACAATCCATCACATATACTTCTAGATCTGCCATCCACACTCACAATTAATTTTACATGCTACATGTCTGAAGTCGGCCACCAGTTAGGTCTCCTCCAGAATATACACCAGAGCTAACGTCACCAGTAATCACACAACAATAGAACTCAACCCATTATTCCAACATATGTTGGTTTTCCACCAGTAAGCTCGCTTCATCTGAAATATCTTTGCCAAAAAGATATACTTGAAACACAGAGACCTTTTCTGTCCAACATCACAGTTACAGTCCAGAAACTAGTCTTCACCAAATCAATTGTAACATCTGCAATATGCAACATAAATCCAAGCAACCTTAGAAATAATGTCAACACACATCCTTCTTCATATATCCAACTTTGATAATTGTGAATCATCCATACAATGTCTGTACACTTCTGCCAGTTAAGTAACCAGTCTATCCTCTCCACAGAAACATATGTTGACATCAGTGACAAAACATGAATATCAACAGTATGATCAGTACCAAAAATTGATATCATCCAACAATCTGATTGCATTTTGAATTAACTGTCTAACTCGATTGAGTAACTCCTCTCACTCAGTTAAATGATCTTCAATACTCGGTGTACTACATATGCAGTCAGTGTAGTGTGTCACTCGGTTACTATAGGTTCTTGGTATATTGTCTTTAACTCTTTTATTTTTACTAGTTGGCTCATTGTGCATTACCAACTCACCTAATACTTGACTCTCTCCTTTCACCGAATGATTCTTCTTAACTCCTTGTCTTTGACTAAGCTAATGACAACAAAATATCTTGTAGAGATAACAATCTCCCCCTTTGACATTAGTTGGGCATTTTTGACAAAAACTCCAAATTTATCAAAATTTGTAACTCCCCCTCAGAGTTTTCTTCCAATACATATGTATGTACAACTCTTCTCTTCTTTTTTTTCATTTTCCATGTGTATACTTTTTTTGTTTTCCACAGATATATCTATCCCCTTTTTTGTTTTCTTGATAGGAAATATATCTATCCCCCTTTTTTGACAAAAGTGCCAAAAGTGAAACTTATTTATCAAAAATATGTTTATACCTATGTTGTACACCTAAAAGTACAATCTCCCACGTGTCTCAGAGATTTTTTAGTATAACAATCTTCTCTGTGATGTCTACAGATAAACCAACTATAGTGTCCAGTGTGTTGACATCTGGAAAGCTTGCTAGTTCTTTGTCTTTCTTCAATTTTATATACATATATTGGATGTGGAGAATTAGCAATGCTTGTAGTTTAAGAAATTCCAATCTGAGTTTATCCTTCTCTTGTCTCAATGAAAATTGAACTCCCATGAGTTCTTGGATTTTAGAGTAAAAAGTTTGGAATGATCCAGGCTCCGTAATTAGTTCCTTTAGTTTCTCAATCATCTCTTTTTCAATGTCCTCCTCCTTCTTCTTGATTTCCTTAGTATAGTTTGAAAGAATACAAAACTTTTGAAATAATGAAATGATGGATGTCAATTGGGTTTCAATTTCATAACATAATTTGGAAAGAGTTGCCTTATCTACATCAATTTATTTCAATAAATCTTCCATCAACTTCTTCTCCATACTCTCCTTGTGAATCTTCAACATATATTCAGACATATCCTTGTTGGGTCCTTTAATTTGTTGGGCTAAATTAACTTGGTCTAATAAATTTTTAGATTCATCAACTATAGCTTCAGGAAAAATCTCCTGTAAAACCTCCTTCACATTTTCTAATATGTCTACCTTCTTCTTATTTTCCAGTAGCTTCTCATGTTCAACCTTTTGAGCTACTATCTCAGCATATTTGGCCAATTATTTAGGTTTAATTACATTAGAGTCACCCTTCGATATGATAATAGGCTTTCTCAAATCAATAATTTGCTTCCTCTTTTTGGTCTTCTTCTTCTCAATCAACTTTCTCTCACCAGTAGTGAATTTAGAACGTGATGCATTAGTTGCATCTGGTGACTCAATATGTGTACCATCTATGCTTTCTTCTACTTTGAAATCTTCTTGTGGTTTCTATTCTTCTATATTTTCATCCTTCTATTTCTCTTCATTCTTCTCTCAAGATGTGATTCCTACTGCATTTCTCTTTGAGTGTCTTGTGTCTTTTGTACATTCTGATCATTCACTGTGTTGGTAGGTGGTATATCTTGTTTCTAACCATTTGTTTCACTTGGGGGTTCCAACTCGATGTTCTTTTCTTGTTCGGTCTCGGTGGCCTTAGGTTCATCAACCTTCTTCTTATCTGTATCTATAGGTGGCTTAGTTGTCATGTCTAGTGTGTCTTGTACAAACTCAGTACTGATATTGTCCTCAATTGTATAACTTTTCACTTGTGTCATGATTGGATATTTTCCTAGCAAAGGTGCATTATCAATATCCATGCACTTGGTATCATTCACTTGTGTGTCCATGACATCTTCATTCTTTGACAAATCTTTTGCAGGATCTTCCTCCTCAGGTATGTCTTCAATAATAATCTCTTCATTATCAGTATTTAGATCAATAGGATCTATTTGATTTGTGCTTTCCTTTATCTTATCAGCAGTGGTTGCACCTTGATTCTTTTTTGCAACCTCATACTCAGTATCATCTATGTGAAATATATCTTTGCATTTTTCAGTTGTTTCCTTCTCCACAGATTGTATATCTCTATTCATTATTCTTAGGGTTATTCCCTTGTCTATAAATTTATTTTCATACTTCTTCATTTCTTCATTAATTTAAGATGGTGCAAGGTCAGGAATAGTATGTACTAGTGACCTCTCTCTCATTTCTTTTTTGGCATTGATAGCGTACTTCCATCTTGCATCAATCTTATTGTACAATTCCTCTAGTAACTTGT
This sequence comes from Thuja plicata, assembly GCA_018584345.1. Lineage (NCBI taxonomy): Eukaryota > Viridiplantae > Streptophyta > Pinopsida > Cupressales > Cupressaceae > Thuja > Thuja plicata. Next base: position 5,583,458 of record MU227083.1, read on the forward strand.
TTGCAAGTTCAATGGGTGTTAATCTGTATCTTAGCAAGGTCACCACAATGTCTTCTTCAATTTTCTTCTTATCTTCTTCATTCCTTTTCTCATATTTGACTTGTTTGAAGCCTCCAAATCCTCCTAATTTCTTTAGTCCTTCCAAAAAATCATCAAGACTTTATGGAACATGTGGAAGGTATGCAACTGGTGTAGACTTGATTGCCTCATCAAACTCTATTTCACTTTCATCTCCAAGTAATAATCTTCTTCTGATAGGTGTAGATTGCTTCCTTCCTCTACATCTTACATAATTCTTTCCTCTTAGTTGTACTACCTCTGCAACTTTATTTTGTCTCAGTTGTACTGAGGATATAGTGTACCTTCCAGTACCTATTTTGCTTGGTGATTACAGTAGCACATATTTCTTTTCAACTAAAACAATAGCTTATTCATTTTTAGTGTCCTTAACCAATGTATCATCAACTCCAAGAGTTTTTGATAAATCATCAATCATCGGTTTTCTTGATTGCTCTAGGTATCATTATACCTTTCTTTATTTTATCTTTCTCTTCTTCATAAGTGTCATACCTCTTTTCTTTAGGATCAATTGGTTTATCTAGTAATGCTTCTATATGTTTTGAACGAATATCAATATCCAACGTCTCATATCCCACAGTTGAATCCATTCAACTCTCGGCTCAACAGCCTTGATAATACAAACATCAATATCTACCTCAAAACATAAATTATCCTAATATTTAGAAATTAGTTGTGTAACTCTATATCTCTTATTCATTCTTACTTGAAATTTCAAAAATTAATCATACATAATTGCATTAAAGTTGTCTCCTAGACTTTGTATACATTCATTTATTTGATAGATGCCAGGCTTATCATTTTTCCATACTATATCTCCAATAGAGGGAAATGGATTCTGATAGTAAAAGAAAATACATACCAATAATGAACCAAATTTCAAAGTGTTGGTCTTCACCTTTCTGATTGTATTCATGTTTTCATCTATTTTCTTCAACAAACTTCATAAAGGTCTATCTGAAGTCCTTTATTTAATATCTTAAATGCAATGTCTACTACTCCACATGGTACATTATCCACTTGGAACGATTGAAATGTTGGGATTAATGGGAAGTAGTACTAAGAGGGAGGGGTGAATCAGTACCTCTAAAACTTTTAACACTTTTCACCTTACTTCATTAGCAATCAATCTTTATTGTATTACCAATCAAATCTGATGTTCTTTCTTATGCATGTAATATTAATTCATAAACTTAATTGTATGTAAAATTCATAGAAACATTCATGAAATTAATAGACACATAACATAAGATATGATAGCGTAGAAAACTCCTGTTAGGAAGTAAAAACTATGGTGGGGATGGCACCCACAAAACTTCACTATCTGTAGATTGGAAGGGATCCGGTTAAGGCTTACAATTTGATCACTTATGATGATCTACCATGTTAGGAGTATTAATGTGGAGACCTTTTAGGATCTACTATGTTAAGAGATTTAGAAACACTGATGTAGTGTGCACTCGGTTAAGAGATTTACAATAGGATTGTTAAATCCACCTTCCTTGAAAGGATTTCTTAATTGTACTACACTTGTTAGAATGTGTACAATATGTATGACCTGACTATATGTAATCTATAATTGTTGATCATAGATCCATTAAAGCTTACAGTATATAAATATCACCTATAGTGATTGATTAATACCTTCTCCTACTTGTCGGTAGCCTTGGTTCTTGTTCTTGAAAATTGATTTGATCTTTGTCTGTGCTTCTACATGAATTCTCTTGTCTGAACCTTAGATGCTCTCAGAGGCTACAATCATCATCGAACAACATATTCACAATTTATTGAGCATCTATTTATACCAGTTCTTTGACCTATTCTAGAATCATGTATTGCAATGTTAACTCTAGATCCAAGGTATACAACTTGACCTTGATCCTTTAGTTTGTATGTTTTAAATCAATTAGACTGATAAAAACAATAATAATTACATTGCTTTTCCCTCAAGTAATGGATTAAAAAAAAAATCAAGAAGCTAAATATAAACTTCAGTGATTTATCTGACTTGGAAGTCAGATCCACTTTTTGCGTGATGTAATTGACTCTCGGTATCTGATTGTCAGTGTGAACTAAAATTTTGTCGGTATTCCTTCTTTGAACTGTTCGTCAGGTTACCTTGATCTTTTGGGTTCCACTCTTGACTTTTTCATCGGGTTGCACTTTTGGTTACTCATCGGGTTGCTTTGTCTTTTTTGGCATCGATTAACACTAAATAGTATTGCTTCGGGATGCTTTATATTTAGCAATATTGATAACCTTGGCGATGGGTAGTGTTGTGCCCTATCTTTTGGTGAAGTATTAGCCGACGGTGTTTATCATATTTTTTCCTTGTATATACTAATGGCAAACTATAATGTCTTCAATCTGCCCCTTTGACATTAGTATCAAAACTGATATTTGCAAAATACTAAAGTGTTTAGTATGTACACCATGTATATATCCTTGTCATTATATGACTCCCCCTAACTATATGCTTCGGTATAGTATAATTATATGTACATGTATACTTTCCTTTGTACTATACACTCCCCTTTTTTCATAATCTTTCCTCTTTTTAATGATATAAGATTTCTGACTATACATATATATCATTTCCCCCTTTTTTGATAATCATGACAAAAATGTACAACTTATAGGTTGTCAAAAATGTGCAACTTACAGAGTATCAAGTATGTGGGAGTGACTGTTCTTGATATCTTCCATCATTTTCTCCTATTTCTCTTTGAGTATTTCTAGTGTCATGTGCTCTAGTTCAATCCTGGCATGCATATCGTAAATGCTGTCTAGGATAGACATTTCTGGGGTGGCAATAAGTGTTCTTGCCTGTGTCATATTGTAGTACCCACTCATGTTTTGATTCTTAGTTTAGGATGTCGTACTCTTTAGGCATTGGTTTCAGTTGTTTGGCCGAATTATTTTAGGCCACATTGCATGTGAGCTGATATTATTTCATTTGATGATGATACTTGTTTATGATGTCATGATTTTACCTTATGCATAGATAGATGTGATGATGTTATCATGTTGATTATTATATGTCGATTTCATATTGTGATATACTTACCCCATACTTGCATGTGTATGGTTGTCTTATATGTGAATGTACTTGTTGATGTGATGTTGTGGTAGAGGACGGAGACGTAGTTACTTGCTTCGGAAATACCACACATTCGACCGATCCCTGTCATTGATTGCGATATTATATTATGCACGTACATGTGTGTTCTTTTGGTGACAGGATTGCAGGTACAGGGCATCATCTTCCCTGAATTGGTAGGAGTGAGCGTGCCCATAAATATTCATCTCAATGGTAAAGAGGGGAGGTAACATACATATCCAAAACCCTAACCTAAGCCTAATCATCCTAATGTAGGATGAGTTTCAGTATGACTACCTTATCCAGATTTGTCTAGGTTGACAGAATTCAAATACCCTCTCTCTTGAGTTTGTGAGTGTTTTGCTTGATTATGTTTTCAGGTGATTTTTGGATTATCGAGTGATTTTCCATATTCTGTGATTTAATGGATTATAGTTGAATTAATGATTTAATTATATCCTAAGTTTAATTTAAATAATTAATTAAATTGAAATATTTGAATATTTTGATTTAATTAAATATTTAATTGAAAACTATATTGTATGGGCTTATATGATTAATTAAATAATTAAATATTTGGTTGCATGCATTATTGTGACATAAATATTTAATTAAATATTTTAATAATTATATGTGCATAATTGTGTTGAAAAAGTATTTCAAATTCAAAATATCTTAACTTGTAATTAGAAGTCTAATTTGAGTTGTGGCAATAAAGCACATTTTATTTAATTAAATTGGATTTACTTTCAATTTTCAAGTTGAGTTAAACTAGGGATTGACTTGGGAGTTGTCATTCACCTTTGCATATTTTGGGG
>MU227083.1:5587553-5619373 GCA_018584345.1 Thuja plicata
CTTAGTGGTTATGCCTTGTTGGTTTTGGATATCCGATTGGGATCTGTTGTTATCTCCTCAGCATGGTGGGGTGGACCTTTGTGGTTCCACATGGATGGGTGGTAGTGATTCTTTACCCATTGAGATTTGATGTCCTTGTACCAGGTGCTTGATGGTTTCTTTGCAGATGATCTCTCTATGTTCCTTCATCATTTATTATGTAATTTCATTATTGTAATTTTGTATTAGTGTATCGCATGTGATACCTAATATAAAAATTGTAATAGTAAGTAGTTTAGAGTGATTACCACATACCCTGCGACATGTGCAGTGGATGTGTGTTATGGTGGTTTCATGGTTATCCATGAGGTTTGTATTTATGGTTATGTAAGTTGTACTTGTTATGTTTAATCAGATGAAATCTTTTGTTATATTGTTAGTTGTGTTTTGCTTTAAGTAATTCAACGTCATGGGACCCTTGAGTCATGTAATCTGTGTGAGTGTAAGACATGTGTATAAATGGTAATCGCTTCTGCATGATTGTATGTATCTTCATGTTAACTTTAAAAAAAAAAAATTATTCAGCACACATAGTGACATGTTCTAGGTTAATCTCTCTTGGGTTCCCTGGCGGGGTGTTACACATATGGTGTTGCAGTAATGTGAGAGTTGGTAAAAGTTGAGCTTGAAGCTCATTCACCTCATCTTTGAACTTTGTTTCTGCAATCTGAATATCCTGTCTTAGCTTCCTAGCTTGCTTGAGCTAGTCATGGTGCAATTTCATTGCATCTTTAATGTTTGTGAGACCTTGTGCACTAGTTTGAAGATCAACATCAATTTGTGCTATCTTTTCAGTATAATCCTTGGTGAGTTGATCCAACGTGCACAATTTTTGAATTAAGGCTATAGATTCTAAAATTATAGGATCCAATGTGCTTACCAGTTTAGATAGCTTCACCTTGTTCAGTGCCACTTCTTGGCTTATTTCTCTGCTAACTTGAATTCAAATTTCTTCTCAAGTCTTTCTTCCATAGCCTTTTCAGTATCTATATTCTTGTTAGTGAACAGATTTGTCTTTCTACAAATACTCTTTTAAGTTTCACCCTATCACCCTTAAAAGACAAACTATCTCTAATAGTTGGGTAAGTATCCTTGATGATCACTTCCCTCTGAATTTTGTTATAGGTATAGCTCCCTAATATTGATTTTATATAAAATTTGATAACAGTTTAACTGGTTAGCTTTTAACCCGAAAGTTTATAAAGGCTGCAATATCATTCTTAGATGATATGCTACTGAACAATTGTAAAGGAAATAAAACTGAATAATAAATGGGAAGAAAATCACAGTTGCTTCCCCGATTGCATTTCATGAAACATAAACAACTTCTCAGCTAAAGATAATAGAATGTAGATAGAATTCAGATATTATGAACCAACAGACGTATAAATAATAGGATAAACAAGATGTCAACACAGGACACTTCATTTTTGGTTTTCAAATAACATAGATTCGATAAACCTCACTATAATATATTTCAAAAATTACTGCATAGGCAATTGCATGAAATCTGTTCTTTCCATAACATTCAATTACTACTATCTATTCCTTTAACCTTCTCAAAAACAAAACTATCACCACCAAAATCTATTATCTACTAGCGATGAGTTTTTTTTCCAAACCTTTTAAAAGTTTTAGCAGCCAAATATATAGTATCAGAGCACCGAGAGGTCTCCCAAAAAACATGACCTCTTGGGAAATTAGTTATATAACCAAACCAGCAAAAAAAGGACACACGTTCTTAAGATTTTTCATGTTAACCAAGTAAAAACTAATTAACCAAATCTAGTTCCTTGTCCACAACACAATCCTCACTCCCCGCTGGACTCCCTTCTTCTTTGGTAATTGATTGGGAAGGTTTCCCTTCTTTATACACCTGGACCAACTCTTTCATGAATGGAAGATGCGGGATCTTAGAGTTCACTATCCGGACCATTGAGGCCTCTTTACTCCACTTCAATTTCTTCACCTTTTCTATGACATTGGGCAGCTGATCCGCACACAGATATAGCATAGATTCAATCCTTGCCATCTAAGTTAAGTCAGAGGCTTTAGGATTAACCTTTTCTCTGATAATCTTTATCGTTGAGTCGAAGGCTTCCCGAGCACCATTCAATTCTTGCTCACCGTATACTGATGGGTAAGTATAAGTGTAGTTGATCACTTTCAACTTTTTCAAGGTGGCTTTCTAAATTTTCTTAGCTTCAGACTCATATTCTTTGTTTTCTATAATGGTGCCTTTTATTAGAGAGATACACTAGCTGATGTTCTTCCTAAGGATGAAGAAAATGGATTCCTCAACGCCTTTTAGGGATTTTTCCGTGCAAAATTTATTGAAACCATACCTCTCTATCTCCATAAACTTTGTCATCGCCGATACCCATTTTTCCTCCTCTCCATCCCAGACTTGGCACTGGGTTTGCAATTCTCCCATTATGACCTCTGTGTCATTAAGAACTAAGTGTGAATCCTTGATATATTGTCGGCCACTACTAAGAACTTGGGACATCTACTCATAAACTGAGGAGACTAGTGTTTGACCCCTCTGAACTTGATTCAGCAGAGTTTTAATTTCTACCAAGTTTGGGTCAAATACCTGTGAATATTGGGTCAGTGGCATGGTGTCAAAGTTATAGAAAGTGTTTATGAACTAAGAGAGTGAGACTATTGTCTGCTTTAGTTCTTTCTTTTCCTTACTATCCTGCCATGATGTTATCAACATCTGTTGGGCCGTCTCTTTGAAAAGGTGATTCTTTCCCGCTCTATCCATAGTACCTAATTCAATTTTAGTGACTTCAAAGTCTTCAAATACAACATCTTGTTTCTCCTCTTTCAGTCTATAGGTGGCTACTTCAATTTTCCACTTCCCAGTTTTAGTATTAACGAACATCCGTGCTGTACTCTTAACTTTCTTGGCCTTGGGAGTCTTTTGAGCATATTTGCTGACTATGTCTTGTACTAGAATAGATATTGGAACTAAGCTTCATTTCTTATTTACTAAAGAGGTTAACCATCTTGGTGCATCATTTTTTGCTGCTGATTGTTCACCTGCTTTCACAGGGGTATCCATTAAATCTAGAGTCACATCATCAATATTGAAGAGATCTTTTCCAATTTGCTCATCTTCCCCAATTTGGTAGTTTAAATCCCCAAATTTGTCATCCTCCAAATTGACTATTTTCGCATTCTCTTGAGTCATCTTTCCCTTTTTCTGTGATCGAGATCTTGATATGGTAATGCGCCGAGGTGAGACCACAGGGGAAATTTCTGCAACAAATTTCTTCTTGGAATCCTTATTCCGTTGCTTACCTGATGAACCTGCATTACCAAATGGTTTATGAGGATTAGAAACAGAGGGGGAGGAAAATAAAATTGAATATTTAACTCCAATTGATTTAGGACTAGAATGTTCTCTTATTGTCTGCAACCATTCCTCGGTTAATTTAAGTATATGTTGTGTCCTGCACTTAATTTCGTCTTCCTCTTCCCTTGACCAGTCAATATAAAACTCTTCATTCTCTAGGAGCCTTTTGAAACTGGGTTCGACAAAGTTGGAACCATCATCTCTCACCCCTTCTATATTGAACTGTAATCTCATGGATAGAATTTGAGATATACAGAGTCTGCTATGACCTCTCTTCATAACTTGGGACTCATTTGCTTAATATTCCCAGAAATCCTCTAGATGGGGAACTGGAAACATATGAGATCTAAGGCCTAGATTCACACTAGAAAAGTTCTTGTTATCAAAGCCTTTCCTCTCCATGTAATACTTGAAATCAAAATGACTCAGGTCACTCCCAATACTTATTGCATCTTCAATAGTCAAGCATGAAAATAGATTTTACCCACAAAAGTATCATGCACCCTCCTGTAATTTTGAATTACATTATCTTTACGAAGAATGGGGAAATACTCAAAAACACACATTCCATCTATCCAAGGCTCATGAATCATCCCATCCCATTTCCTACTATAGGCTAGACAGTACATCAAATAAGAAGACATGAAAAAGCTACATCTAGTGAGTTTGGAATTGTTAAGTTGTTCTGTCATAGAGTCTGCAATTAACTCACCCCAATCCAACTTCTATTTTCCTTCTAAAACAATTTGAATATAACAGAACAACCAATCTGAGAAGAAAAATGCCTTAGGTGACCCTCTCACTCTATGCAACATCACCATGACATCACTAATATATGGGTTCACATGACCTCTGTTGAGATATTTTGGAAAATGGGAACCTCCCCTCTGGGCATTTAATAACCAATGCTTGGCTATTGAGGTGTGATTTGCATCTACAGTTGGTTTGAACTTAACAAGGGACTGCACAGGAGAGAAAGCGGAAAAAGTTTGCTCTTGAATTTGGAAGGCCGAAGCAACAATTTCTCTGTTTACAGCCAACAAGAACTCACCATTTTTCTTGAGAAATGATTCGGTTTGCTGGTCATAGTTGCGGATACACTCATGAACTAGCTTAGGACAAACTACTGCAGGAGGGAAAGAAGCAGCTATGCACAACCCACTACTCAAAATTTTGAGAGAAGGAACATTTTCTTCTACAGACTCAATAATCCTATCAGAAATTCCTTCTACATCATATCCTTCTAAATTCATGTCTGTCACAATGGGATTTTCACATACTAGATAAGAAACACTTCCAAACAAGTGAAATACAGACTTCATACTTGTAAGAACAGACTGATAATTGTGACAGAAACTTTTGCATATTTCACAAGCTCTTAAATTTAAACACTGTAGGGATTGTAGCCTGACTTACCTTAATCACTGTAGAAATCTCTGCAACTGGAGCTCCAAAAACCCTTTCCTTCAATCTACCCACATACAGACAGTGATAGCATTTCAAAAATAATGAATGCTAAGAAGGGTTTTGAATAAGGAATACCACGGATTTGACAATTAATTGCCCATCATTAAGGAAATAAAAGCTTAGAGAATGAAGTGACCATTCACGCATGCAAACAATTAATGCCACTTGTGTAAACTTTTATGCCACACAAATTCATCATAAATTTGATAGCTTGGACACACTTAACCGCCGCCAATACTTTTCTGCATTAAAAGCCTTTCTAGGTAGGGCCCACAACTAAGTGATGACAATAGTCTTTTCCTTTGGCCATGTATCACTTTTAAAAATCATTGAACACTCTTGAACACAGATGAACTAAGTTCAAGGGTGTTCTTATGTGTTCATCACTGTTCAAGTCTGTTCCTATTTTAATCTCTTGCCTTCATCCTTAAACTGAATATTCCATGCTTAGTCACTGATTCCCAAATTTGATCAATTAAAATTCTACACACCACAAACATGAAGTCCCTTTTTAGTGATGAATTTATTCACCTTCTATTCCTTCATAAAAATTATGAACCGGCTTAAAAACTCTTGAATACTCATGAACTAAGTTCAAGGTTGTTCAAGAATGTTCAAAACTATTCAAGAAAAATGTTAGAAAATGATTTTTCTAATTCCACAAACACAGATGGACCACAAGGTCGACACTTTCACTGAGAATTTGGACATGAGGACTTAAGAATCTTTGAGATTCACAAAAATAATCTGGCGACTCTAGAAATCAAAAACAAGGACAAGAACCAAACTTGGACTAACACCGGCTCTGACTGGGGATTGGCTTTTCTCAAAAGTCAGAGAACTCAAAAACTCTGGTTTCACAAACTGCTACAAAGGGCTCAGAAAAACACACAAGAAAGGAAAGACACACAACCTGAAATAAAACTAAGACTAATATATACAACAGAACATAGGAAACCAAACTAGAGATTCATTAATTTGAGATCTTGCCCATTATAAGAAAATGGCAAGATCGTTCCATCAGGGTACGCCAGCTTAAAAGCGTTGGTTCCCAGTTCATTAGTAATAACAAAGGGCCCTTTCCAAAGTGATTCAAATTTACTTTGGGTGCCTTTTGGAGCTTTCCTTTTATCCCATAGCAAGACCTCATCTCCTTTCATAAAACTTCTAGGTCTTGCCTTCCTGTCAAATATATTTTTTAGTCTGGCCTGATGTTCAGTAATTTTATCAACCAAAGCTTCTCTTTCTTCTTCCATCTTATGCAAATACATGATCCTTTTCTCCAAAGAGTCTTTAAATGTTTTTTCTTCAATGGCCATTTGTAGTTTAGCTACTAAAAGTTCCAAAGGAACTAAGACTTGTGCACCTATCCCATACACCAGTTCAAAGGGTGCCATGTCGATCGCTCTCTTGGGAGTAATTCTATTAGCCCAAAGAGCCTCATAAGGTTTCTTGTGCCAATTCTTGCCACTATCATCTACCAACTTCTTCATGATCATTATCAAATTTTTGTTACTTGACTCAGCCTGCCCATTTCCCTGAGGAAAATAATCGGATGAATGAGCCAAAGAGATACTATGATCAAAACATAAAAGGGACAGCTCCTGCGAAGAGAAGTAGCATTATCGGCTACAATTTTCTAAGGTACTCCAAAATGTACCAAAATATTATCTTTTAAGAAATTACACACCACTTGAGAATTAGCCTTCTTGGTTGGGATGGCCTCAACCCACTTAGTGAAATAATCGATCGATGTAGGATGTAAACATGACCTACACTTGACTGAGGATTAACAGGGCCAATGAAATCGATTCCCCATTGCTTGAATGGTTCACTTACTACAACTAGTTTCAAAGGAAAGGCAGCTAATTGGGGTCTCCCAGAGAATAACTGACATTTTTCAGAGTTTCTGATGAATGTATAAGCATCCTTGAACATCCCTGGCCAGTAAAAACAATTTTGAATACTGTCACAGTAGATGAGAAATGACCTCTGCAGGCCTCTTCATGAAAAGTTTTAAGCAACTGTAACTGCTGACTTTTATCCACACATCTTAGAAATGTGTCATCAAGGCCTCTCTTGTACAATACACCCTGCCATATTACATATTTCATAGCCTGAAGTCTCAAAGTTCTCCTTTCCTTAGGTGTCAGTCTTTCTAGATATTATCCATAAGTTAGGAAATAAGCAATGTCGCAGAACCAGGAATCTGTCAAACTGACCAACAACACTTGAGATGTTTCACATTCTGGATTTTCAAGTTGACTTACATTTTCCGCAATAAATTTATAGAGCCCCCTTCCCTTGACAAGTTTGGTGGGCTTTATTGTCAAGTCATATTCCTAAATCTTTGTCACCCATGCTTCTCTCTTGTTCATGGCTATTTCTTGTTGCATGAGAAGCACTTTCACTGCTGAATTGGGGACATATACCATGGAATGAGAATGAAGGATATAGAATCTAAACTGCTTAATCGATTTCACTACAAAAAAGGCTTGTTTCTCTATGGGGGAGTATTTTAGTTCATGCTTTTTTAATGGTGTACTCATGAAAGCTATGGGCACTTCATTCCCTGAAACATCCTTCTGGGTTAGAATTCTCGACAAAGTGTGATCGGAAGCATAATAGTAAATGATGAAATATTTTTTGTAGTCAGGGTAAGCTAAAGATGGGGCATTTTCTACAGCAGTTTTGATCACACTAAAAGCTTTTCTACCTTCTTCTATCCATTTAAAGGGATGTTTTACACTCATCATTCCCACAATGTGCCTGGTTAATTCAGAAAAATCTGTGACAAAGGCTCTCAAGAAGTTAATCTGGCCAAAGAAAGATTTGACTCTTGTTCTGGTTGAAGGTAGACTGATTTTCTGAATCACTTTTAGTCTCTCAGGATCGATCCTAATCCCTTCTTTGGACACAATATGGCCCAATAGTTTCTCTTTAGTCACACCAAAAATAGATTGTTTAGGATTAAGTGATATGCCATGGTCTCTGCACCCCTGTAGGACTGATTTGAGATCTCTAACATGATGTTTCCTTCTTTTAGAGTACACAGTCAAATCATCAAGATAAATTACTATAATTATGTTTTTCAAATCAGCAAAGGAAGAATCCATTGCCCTTTGGAAAGTTTCCCCTACATTAATCAAGCCAAAGGGCATTTTGTTATAGGAAAATGTTCCCCATGGTGTGGTGAAAGCAGTCTTCTGTTTATCTTCATCAGACACACTCATCTGATTATATCCTAAAAACCCATCAAGTAGAGACATCATTTCTGATCCAGCAACCGCCTGTAAAACATGTTCCATCTTGGGAAGGGCATAATTATCCTTTAGATTGGCCTGGTTTAGATTTCAGAAATATACACAGATCCTTATTTTGCCATTCTTCTCTCTGACAAGAACAATATTTTCTATCCAGGTTGAGTGATGAATAGGGTAAATGATTATGGCTTTTAGCATTTTGTCTACTTCTTTCAGAATTGCTTCAGAAACTTTAGGATTGTAACTTCAATGTTTTTGCTGGAAGGGCTTTGACTCAGGTTTAAGAGGGATATGATGGCTAAATTTCCCTTTCCAAAAATATTTAAGATCACTATAGTCCCAAGCAAACACATCCGTGTAGGCTTTCAACAAGATCTGAAGGTTTTTCTTCTCTTGAACGGGTAGAGTCTTACCTACATATATCCACCTAGGTTCAGCTATAGTACCAATATTCACTTTTTCATATTCTTTTTGCACATCTGACTGAGGGTTTTTCCTTGAAAAGAAACTATCATCTTTTTGAGAAAACAAGTTTTCTAAGGAAACCAAACCTTTGGGAATTTTGTTGCTCTTCAGCTGAACACCTTCTTTTTCTGGTAAGAACTCAAAATTAGAATTTTCATCATCTTCGTTCATTCCTTCAAAGTAGGTGGATGAGAAAACTATTAGAGATTTTATTCTAAGCAGTTGATTGATTGTATGTTTGTCATTGATGACAACATATAATACACAACAGTGATTCTGTATGTACTTATCAGAATGATGACATGAAGACTTGTGTGGTTAGATACATGTTGTAGACATGTTTATTATGTTGTGTTCATACACATATATCCAGATATGATGTTTCTGTCAAGTTGTGTAATTCTATTATTGGCAGTTACAGTTCTAGAAGAGTATCTATTCAGAGCCGACGTATGTAACGTGTTTCTTAAGTTGCGCCTATCTTTAGGATATGTGTGTGTCTATTCATGAATATTTATGAGTTGATGATAGTTATCCAAAGGCGCCAAATGTGTTTCAAGAAGATTGCAAAGTTAGATTCAATTTGGTGAGGCCGACTTAGTGAAGCGTCACGTCTATTCAGTTTATAATTACGCGATTGTAATTATGCTTGCGTGCTTAGTAGAGCCGACAAGGATGTTATGAAAATTTGTCTTACAGGTCCCATGATCTCATACTTTGAGGAAGATACTTATAGAAAGTCATTTGTGATACACTAAGTGTGAATGATATGAAAAGAGATGAAAGATGTACAAAGCAGATTATAAGAGTTGGTTCATTCATCAAGAGTATATGTGAAGAAGTGAAAGATTTTAATACACTGGAACTGATCAAGATAGCAGGCCTACTCTATAGTTCATCATCAGATATAGTGCATATCTATTATATAGAAGGTTGTAGCTTTCACCATCAAGTAGTGAGCTTTTGGACAGTGAGTCCACCACCCCTAACAGGGTTATTTGTAAAAGACTCCTAATAGGTTCTAACCCTTAACTAGGTCACTATACTTATTGCATTGTAAAGTACAACTTCTAACAGGGTTGAAATATCTTCTAACAAGGATTACTATAAACAAGTATAGTTCATTATGGGTGCTAATTCCCACTGGGGTTTTTACCATTTGGTTTCCTCGTAATTAAATTATGTGTTGTGTACTATGTTATCTAATTAAGCATTTACTTTGTTGTATTATGAAGTTAAAGAAGTAAAAAGAACTAAAGTTACTAATAACTGATTCACTCCCCCCCTCTCAGTTATCCTTTGGGACTATTATAACAATTGGTATTAGAGCCAAGTGCCTTGGAAAAGAAGCCTAACAGCTTAAGGTAGATCAGATGTCTTACTTCAGAAAAGAGAGCCCTAAGTTTGATGGAGAAAACTATCTGGATTGGAAAAACAAAATGATAACACATCTACAGTGTGTTGGCTTTGAGATCTTTGAAATTGCTACACAAGAAATTGTAATTCCATCTCTAAAAGATCTTGCAAAGGATTATGCTACTAATAGACAAAAGGAAACATTTAACAATAATGCAATTGCTAAAGAATCCCTAATCAGCGCCTTATCCGACAGTGAATTTTCTGAGATCAAGAAAATTGACAGAGCATACACCATATGGAAGCATCTAGAAGATATGTTTGAAGGAGATATTCAAGAAAAGAATGCACGCAGGAAGACATGGAAAAAGAAATACAACAATCTTGAGATGTTACCTGGCCTACAATCAAAGGATAAATGAAGTAGTCTCTGGAATCAGAAACAATGGTGGAGAAATATTAGAAGAAGACATAATGGACAAGCTGCTAACTACTTTAACATCAGGCTATGAAAATAAGATAAGAATTCTAGAGGAAACCATGCAATTCTCACAATACTTCAAGAGAGAGACTTTGATAAGAAAAATCTCTGCATTTGAGATATCAAGATTGAATACTGAACCTAAAATTGAAACAGCTTTCAAAGCCTCAATCCATGGTAAGAAATCCTTACACATCTCCAATCATAATGAGAAAGAAGAAGTTGATGAAGAACTAGAAGAAATCATTGCTATGATTGCTAAAAGAGAAAAGAAAGGAAAAGGAAAATATGAAGGACAACTTCCATTCAAATGTTTTTCATGCAACAAAATTGGTCACTTTGCATCTAAGTGTCCCACAAGAGTCAATAAATTCAGATATGCTTACAAACCTAAATATAAGAAGGAATGTTATCATGCTGAAGAAGGTGTAACTGATGAAGATTCAGGAGAAGATGAAATTGGATTCATTTCCCTTATAGACATGGAAAGATTACTCGAGGAAATGGACATTGTAGATGAAAAGGAAGAACAAGAGTTAGCCCTGATTTCCAAAGCAGACATCAGAACTGATTAGATCATTGACAGTGGATGCTCTCATCATATGACAGGTGAAAAAGATAGATTTATTCAATTATACAAATACAAAGGTGGTATGGTTAGACTTGGAGATAACACTCCTAAACCTATCATAGGCAGAGATTCTATCACTTTGGATGGAAATAACAAGCCAAATGATGTTCTATATGTTGATGGGTTACATCATAATTTGTTGAGTGTTGGACAGCTACTTGACAAAGGTTATCATTTGTAATTCAAAGACAAAAAGTGCATTATTAACAACAAGGATGGAGACATGATTGCATCAGGCTCCAAAACAAAAGGTAATATTTTTCAGCTTAATTTTGATATAAGTTGTTTTGTTGCAAACATTGATGACAATTGGTTATGGCACAAGAGACTATGTCATATCAATTTTGATAACATAGTAAAGATAACTAATGGCAAGGTAGTCAGAGACCTTCCTAGTATTGCAAGAACATTTGACACAATATGCAGGGAATGTTTTATGGGAAATCATGTAAGGAGTTCTTTCAGAAGCAAGCAGAACTTGGCTGAAAACAAATTGGAATTAGTACACACAGACCTATTTGGCCCTACCCAAACAAGATCATACTAAGGAGAAAGGTATTTTATTTTGTTTATTGATGATTTCTCTAGGATGATGTGGGTTGCATTCGTAAAGGAAAAGTATGAAGCCTTTGAGAAGTTTAAAATATTCAAGGCTAAGGTTGAGAATGAGTCCAGATTAAAACTGAAATGTCTAATATCAGATAGAGGAGGAGAGTTCACCTCTGATCATTTTCATGACTATTGTGAAGAACATGGAATTAAAAGATAGTTGAGTGCACCTAGAACCCCATAGCAGAATGGGATAGCAGAAAGGAGGAATATGATTATACTTGATACAGTGTGCACTATGATGATTGAAGGAAAAGTTGTGCATACATATTGGAGAGATGAAGTGAATACAGCAGTCTATACTATCAACAGAACTCAATTGAGGCCAGGTGCAGATAAGACACCCTATGAACTTTGGTTTGGTAATGTACCTATAGTAAAGTATTTCAGAATCTTTGGTAGCAAGTGCTACATCAAGAGAGATCGTGGTGTTGGTAAGTTTGATGCCTGAAGTGATGAAGGTATTTTCCTTGGTTACTCTACAAAAAGAAAAGCATACAGATGTTTCAATTTGAGATTGAAAAAGGTAATTGAAAGTACTCATGTAAAAATTGATGAAAATTTTATGGTTCAAGACAGATACTATGAATATGCACCTATGATTGAAGATGAACCTGGGGCTAGCAGCAAAGATACTATTATTGAAGAAATGTTTGATTGCATTGATGTCTCATGCAATGAACCTGAATCAAGAAGAGAAGAATCATAGATTACAGAAGAAGAATTCACACCTAAGGTTCCTAAATTCACATCTAGATACCACTCTAAAGATTATATCATTGGAGATCAAAGCAGCAGTGTTTTGTCCAGATCAAAAGAAAAAACCCTAGCAATGGATGAAGAGGTATGTTTACTTTCATAGATTGAACCTTTAAGTGTTGAAGATGCTTGTAATGATTCTGATTGGAAGAATGCAATGAAAGAAGAATTAGATCAGATAATTAAAAATGATACATGGGAATTGGTCCCTAGACCTAGTGACAAAAATGTGATTGGAACAAAGTGGGTATTCAGAAACAAGATGAATGAAGATGGTACAGTAGTAAGAAACAAAGCAAGATTGGTATGTAAAGGATATGCACAGAGAGAAGGAAAAGACTACACTGATACATTTGCCCTATGAGCAGATTGGAAGCCATTGAATTGTTCTTGGCCTATGTAATATTCAAAGACTTTAAAGTTTATCAAATGGATGTAAAGTCATCTTTTCTAAATGGAGAATTGAAGGAAGAAGTTTACATAGAACAACCTGAAGGATTTAATCTTTCAGATGAACCAGACATGGTATGTAGATTGAAGAAAGCACTCTGTGGTCTTAAACAGGCCCCAAGAGCTTGGTATGAGAGACTTGATGTTTATCTTACCAAGATTGGATTCAAGAAAGGAGCAGCAGATTCTAACCCATTCACAAGAGAGACACCTAATGGATTCTTATTAGTTGCCATATTTGTTGATGACATTATCTTTGGAGGAAATGACAAGCTTAGTACAAAATTTGCAAAAGAAATGCAGAATGAATTTGAAATGAACATGATTGGTCCTATAAAATACTTTTTGGGACTAAATGTAAAACAGACAGATAAAGGTATATTCAGTAATCAGTCAAAATATGTAAAGGAAATATTGAAGACCTTCTAGATGGAAGACTGTAAGCTAGTATGCACTCCTATGATTATAGGAAGCAAGCTTTCAAAAGATGATGATTACATAGCAGTTGATAAGACATTTCACAAATCTATGATTGGTAAACTCATTTATCTAACTCAATATAGACCTGACATATCTAATGCATTTGGCATTGTTGGAAGATTTGCGGCTCAACCCAAGCAGAATCACCTACTGGCAATCAATAGGATATTTAGATATCTAAAGGGAACTATAGACTATGGTTTATGGTATCCTAAATCAGAGAATGTACAACTTCATGTGTATACAGATGTAGATTGGGAAAGTTGTATTGATGATAGGAAGAATACTTTTGGAGGAGCAGTATTTCTTGGAGATAGGTTGGTTTCTTGGATAAGCAAGAAGAAGAACTATATTTCTCAATCAACAGTAGAAGCTGAATATGTCACAGCAGCACTGAATTGTTCAACCATGGTTTGGATCAAGAAGTTGGTTAAAGAATTTGGCATTCAGGTTGATTATCCTACTATTATTCACTATGATAACACTAGAAATATCAACATGTCTAAGAACCCTGTGATGCATGCAAAGACAAAACACATAGAGATCAAGTACCATTTTCTAAGAGAAAAGGTTGCAGATAAAGAAGTAAAATTGTACTATGTGAGCACCAAAGAATAGCTGGCAGATATTTTCACAAAGTCATTATCAAAGGATACTTTTGAGTATCTCAAGGAGAAGTTGGTAGTAATTCTTTCTCCAGATTCTGTTTAGAAGAAGTAGCAAGAGCATCAGTCATTAAGCGACTGATGAATGGTTGACTACTCTACTTCTGGAGTAGTACCTGTGCCTAATGATTTATGGCACCCTTTTCCATTGATTTCAAAGGGGGAGTATATAGTAAGGGGGGGTATGTACTAAGGGGGAACATATACTCTGGGGGAGTATATACATAGAACATAAACATAGTCAGAAGAACTAAAGCAGTATAGAGGAATCCTTGATGAATATATTGAGAAGATTGTAAAAGAAAGAGGACACCATGAATAGAGGATGTTTTTAGTATCATATATTTCCATCAATGTCAAATGGGGAGATTGTTGGGGATTTGATTCTGAGCAGTTGATTAATTGTATTTTTGTCATTGATGACAACATATAATACATAACAGTGATTCTATATGTACTTATCAGAATGATGACATGAAGACTTGCATGGTTAGATACATGTTGTAGACATATTTATTATTTTATGTTCATACATGCAGATCCAGATATGATGTTTCAGTAAAGTTGTGTAATTCTGTTATTGGTAGTTACAATTTTAGAAGAGTATTTGTTCAGAGCTGACGTATGTAACGTGTTTCTTGAGTTGTGCCTATCTTCAGGATATGTGTGTGTATATTCATGATTAGTTATGAGTTGATGATAGTTATCCAAAGGTGCCAAATTTGTTTCAAGAAGATTGCAAAGTTAGAGTCAATTTGGTGAGGCCGACTTAGTGAAGCGTCGTGTCTATTCAGTTTATACTTGCGCGGTTGTAATTATGCTTGCATTCTTAGTAGAGATAACAAGGATGTTATGAAGAGTTTTCTTATAGGTCCCATGATCTCATACTTTGAGGAAGATACTTATACCAAGTCATTTATGATACGCTAAGTGTGAATGATACGAAAAGAGATGAAAGATGTACAGAGAAGATTATCAGAGTTGGTTCATTCATCAAGAGTCTATGTGAAGAAGAAGTGAAATATTGTAATACACTAGAACTGATCAAGATAGCAGGTCTACTCTATAGTTCATCATCATATATAGTGCATATCTATTATACAGAAGGTTGTAGCCTTCACCATCAAGCAGTGAGCTTTTGGACAGTGAGTCCACCACCCCTAATAGGGTTATTTGTAAAAGACTCCTAACAGGGTCTGACCCTTAACCAAGTCACTATACTTATTGCATTGTAAAGTAAAACTCCTAAC
Source organism: Thuja plicata (assembly GCA_018584345.1). Classification (NCBI taxonomy): domain Eukaryota; kingdom Viridiplantae; phylum Streptophyta; class Pinopsida; order Cupressales; family Cupressaceae; genus Thuja; species Thuja plicata. The sequence goes on from MU227083.1 coordinate 5,602,833, forward strand.
AGGGTTGAAATATCTTCTAATAGGTATTACTATAAACAAGTATAGTTCATTGTGGGTGCTAATTCCCACCGAGTTTTTACCATTTGGTTTCCTCGTAATCAAATTGTGTGTTGTGTACTGTGTTATCTGATTAAGAATCTACTTTGTTGTATTCTAAAGTTAAAGAAGTAAAAATAACTAAAGTTACTAATAACTGATTCACCCCCCCACTCTCAATTATCCTTTGGACTATTCTAAAAAAAACTTCTATACATGCCATGAAATCCTTAATTCGGGCATCATCTTCAAAAACTTGCAGATGTTTAATGTTATCCAGAATAGCAGGTCTATATATCATCTCAACCCTATATGTGTCTATTTTAAAGTCTGGCTGAGGGAGTAGTAGTGACGCTGATACAGCTAGGGAACCAGCTCTTGTATTGAGACTCCTGGGAATGGCTTCTATGGAAAAATCTTCAAAAGAATTAATTTCATCCCACACTAAGTTTCTGTAATGTTTCAGGTGTTCATTTTTTACTATAAATTGACCCTTCACTTGTTTAACAATCAGTTCAACATCACCTTTCATAGCAATTGCCTTGATTCTTAGTGTCTTTGCCTCTCACAACCCTAATAAGAGAGCCTCATATTCAACAGTATTATTAGTGTTTTTAAAATCCAATTTGAAAGAGAAAGGGATATATTGGTCATCCGGGCCTTTAAAGACTACACCAGCCCCAGAGCCTACACTGGCACAACTACCATCAAACTCCATTAACCAAATTTTCTCCTTTCACCAAAGTCTACACAAATAGGAGGGGCTTCATCTAAGAAAATCATGTAGTTACCAAACTCATATTCTTGGAATAGGATTTACACCTTAGGATCATCAGATGGGATTATAGTGTATTTATTTTTAGCTTCAGGTTCCAGTTTGACCTTTTTCTTTCCAATAGGGATAATAGCTTCTAACCAATCCATCTTTATTTCCTCACCCATGTCTCTGCAGAAAGTTCTTCTCAATAAAATCCCATAGCTTGCAGGTATATCCACTACTAAAATGGTCAATTTGAGTCTCTTATCAGGATAAGCAGCTAAAATGGCTTGAGAATCTTTAACTTGACCTGTTAAGGGTACTTGTTTCCTGTCCATAGAATAGCACCTCCCAACATTTTTAGTCATGGTTAAACCTAAAGCTTTAGCAACAGATGATGGCATAATGTTATCAGAGGTGCCTGAGTCTATAATGCAATTACTCAGTTTAAGACCGTTAAGGAGTAGAGAAATATAAAAGGGATAGGGCTTTCTAATTTCATCAACTTCATATTTCAATTTTGAGGTAGAAGTAGTGGCAGAGTCACTTTTATTCATAACAAATGGTGAAACAACTGTGGGAGAGTCAAATGTGTCATCAATTTGATTTATAGTATACTAATTAGATTGAGATGGATTTGGAAGGTCACCCTTGATGTACTTGACCAACTTATCAAGTTCTTTGGGATTTAATCTCAGATATTCAGCAGGAGAGATTTGGATAGCAGAAGACTTACAAAATTCTACAATATCAAAAGAGGACATGCCAAAATATTTTTGTACAACCTTAACATCAAGAGTCTGAGGACTGGGCGAAAAAGTATTGCTTACAAGATCTCTGGTCTTTTGAAAAGTGCCTGATGATGTTGGAGTTTTCTTTGAAGCCTTTTGATTTCGAGTAAGCATGGCACAAGAGGGATCCTCAAGAGTGACCAGAATATCTCCTCTTTCTGTGTTAGATTCATATTCTAAGTAGTATGGGCTAGATTCACCAGGTCTATGTTGAGGCAATTCTTCTATAGTACATTCCCCTAACACATCTTTTGTGGCTTCCATTTGTACATGTCTTTGCATATCTGGGCACGAATTACCATCATGATCCATTGTCAGGTGAAAAGAACACATGATAGCCTCTTTTGGTCAAGCTTCTAGGGACAATCTTGGTTGATTAGAAGGAAGCAAGGGGGCTTTTCTATGCCATTGATTAGGTTGCTTTCGACTAATATCCTGATAAGGGGAAGGAAATGAAGATCCTTGCTTTGGTAACTACCTCTTCAAGGCAATTACATCTTTCATAAGTCTCTAAACAACTGGATCTGTAGGAGAAGAAGTAGAAGGTTGAGAGTGAGGAGTCTCTACATCCTTTCTCCATTTCCCTGATGTAATAAGATCATCTTCTAACTCAGTGGCCTGACCTTGGGCAATAGCTAAATCAGCTGGTCTACTCCTTCTTAAGTGAAAACCTATGTCCAGGGGCATAGAGTTTACAAAGAAACATTATTGGTTTTCTGGGGTCGGTCTTTTGGTAGCGGGAATTTTGTGAATAAGTTTGTTATATCTAGCCACATAGTCTCTCATTGGTTCATGAATCTCTTTTTTCATTTGTGTTAATTGTGCCAGTAGTAGTGAATGTTCATCATCGGCCCCTCTAAAATAACCTTCAAACATGGTCTTCATGGTTTTCCAATTTGTGATAGACCCAGTGGGGAAGTGACCAAACCATTCTGTAGCTCCCTCTAAGAGGGATTGTGTAAAGAGCCTGATGGCTACATCTTCCTGCTGCACTGCCAAAAAGGCAATAGCCACATTAAATGCATTCAAATGTTCATCTACCAAGACTTTTCCATCTCTATAAAATTTAGGCAAGAATTCTTTAATACCTTTAGGGAGAGGATGATGAGCTCCTAAATTTAAAGGACCAACTATTGCACCCCATGGTTGAGCCATGACTGCAACTGGAAATATTGTTACTAGTGGTGGTGCTTGAATACCAGACAAGGTCAAAGCTTGCTAGACACTAGTGGATGGAGAAGTATTTGAAGAGGCTTTAGGAGGTGAAGAAGGTCTACTCTTGGCTTTGGGCTTTGAGATGTAAGAGGTTTGAAAAAGGAGATTTTGCAAACTCTCATAAAAAGTGTCAAAAATGCCCTCCTTCCTCTGGGACCTATTATATGGTTGAGAATCCAGTATTATATTCTTTTATTACCTCTGGATAGCTCTGTCGACAATTTGTGCCTCTTGGGAAATTGGGATCCCCCTCAGTCACTCTCCTATATCTTCATCTTCTTCTAAAACTAGGAGAACTTGTTGATACTAGTGATAGCTGGTCTTTAAATCCCAAGCAACAGTGTTCAAATAAGAAATTATATCCTCTTGGGTATTTTGGAAATTAAGATCTGGTTGAATGATAGGAGGTTGCTCCTCCTAGTTTAGTATCACCACAGCTGGTAGGACCATATCTTGTTCATAAAAGAAAGCATTTAAAAATATGTCTACACTGTGAGCGCTCCCTAGTAGATTCACCAAAAATCTAGTAGCAAATAGATTTGTCTTTCTACAAATACTCTTTTAAGTTTCACCCTATCACCCTTAAAAGAAAAACTATCTCTAATAGTTGCGTAAGTATCCTTTATGATCACTTCCCTCTGAATTTTTTTATAGGTACAGCTCCCTAATATTGATTTTCTATCAAATTTGATAACAATTTAACTGGTTAGCTTTTAACCCGAAAGCTTATAAAGGCTGCAATATCATTCTTAGATGATATGCTACTTGTTTAATGCTGAATGTGGACCTCTCTATTCAACAAGAAACTCAACATAGTCCTTATTCAATCCATGAATTCGCAAAGACAAACATTGAATTGTTTGCTCTACGAAGTGATTGAGACGACCTGTTGCCTCCTAATTAGGAGTGATTGTTGTAGTGTACCCTCAGAACGAGAGCCAACAACCTGATCTTCTCTAATACGGAGGATTTTTAGAGTGCAAGTGTGTGAGAAATAGCCATCAAATGTGAGAAATCTACAACTAGATATGATGAAAAATGATGCTATTCTATGAATTGAACATGATTTAAGCTAATAGAATTGAAATAAAACTAATCTAGAAATGAAATGCAAGTAAGCTATGGAATTGAAAGTGTGATTAAGCTCTAAAACATAAATGAAATTGTTAACTCTTTAGAAATAGATGATGAATTAAAGCTAAAATATTCAATTCCAAATGACAATTAAGCTAATTATGCAAGAATGTAAGCATGAAATTGAAACTAAAATTGACTATAGTTATGATGCTCAAAAAACAAGGATCCTTCAATGAAGGAAAGAGGCCTCTTTTATAGAAAACCAAAGAGAGAGAACGAAGAGCTTCTTGAAACGAAACGGTTGTCTCTTCATTCTCCATTTGAGACAAATATGCAAGATTTATTAAAATTAAAGAATGAATTATGGACACTTAAGTGTCTCTTCGTATGGAATTATGGAAATCCCTTTTGAGGATAATTCACTCTTTTAATAATAATAACTCTTCAATTCCTTTTATGTATATTAGCCAAAGAGGGTGTATTTGATTTAATTAAAAGTACTTTAGGAATTTAGGATTAAATCAATTAATCATAGGGGTTTTAGCTAATAATCATTTTAGATTTAGGAATTAAATTGTAATGTCAGATTTATGCAAATTTGGGTTTTCTGCATTTGAAACTCAGTCGATTAAAGTCAATTAGAAGAATTTGCCTAGTAAAATAGGACTTCGAAGATAAGAAAATGCACCAAAATTGATTGATTATTAGGTGCCAATTTTGGGGTGTTACACTACTGAACAATTGTAAAGGAAATAAAATTGAATAATAAATGCGAAGAAAATCACAGTTGCTTCCCCAATTGCATTTTATGAAATATAAACAACTTCTCAGCTAAAGATAATAGAATATAGATAGAATTTAGAATTCAGATATTATGAACCAACAGACGTATACATAATAGGATAAACAAGATGTCAACATAGGACACTTCATTTTTGGTTTTCAAATAACACAGATTCGATAAACCTCACTATAATATATTTCAAAAATTACTGCACAGGCAATTGCATGAAATCTTCTCTTTCTACAACATTCAATTAATATTATCTGTTCCTTTAACCTTCTCAAAAACAAAAATATGACCACCAAAATCTATTATCTACTAGCGATGAGTTTTTTTTCTGAACCTTTTAAAAGTTTTAGCATCCAAATATATAGTATCAGAGCACCGAGAGGTCTCCTAAATAACACGACTTCTAGGGAAATTAGTTATATAACCAAACCAGTAGAAAAAGGACACATGTCCTTAAGAGTTTCCATGTTAACCAAGTAAAAACTAATTAACCAAATCTAGTTCCTTGTCCATAGCATGATCCTCACTCCCTGCTGGACTCCCTTCTTCTTCGGTAACTGATTGGGTAGGTTTCCATTCTTTATACGCTTGGACCAGCTCTTTCACGAATGACAGATGTGAGATCTTAGAGTTCACTATCCGGGCCATTGAGGCCTCTTTACTCCACTTCAATTTCTTCACCTTTCCTACGACATTAAGTAGCTGATCCACACATAGATATAGCATAGATTCAATCCTTGCCATCTGAGTTAAGTCAAAGGCTTTAGGATTAACCTTTTCTTTGATAATCTTTATTGCTGAGTCGAAGGCTTCCAGAGTGCCCTTTAATTCCTGCTCGCCGTATACTGATGGATAAGTATAAGTGAAGTTGATCACTTTCAACTCGTTCAAGGGCCTTCTGAATTTGCTTAGCTTTGGACTCATATTATTTGTTTTTTGTACTGGTGCCTCCTATTAGAGAGATACACCATCTAATGTTCTTCCTAAGGATGAAGAAAATGGATTCCTCAACGCCTTTTAGGGATTTTTCTGTGTAGAATTTGTTGAAACCATACCTCTCTATCTCCATAAATATTGTCATCATCGATACCCATTTTTCCTCCTCTCCATCCCAGACTTGGCACTAAGTTTGAAGTTCTCCCATTATGGCCTTTGTGTCATGAAGAACTAAATGTGAATCCTTGATATATTGTTAGCCACTGCTAAGCACTTGGGACATCTATTCATCAACTGAGAAGACTAGTGTTCGACCCCTCTAAACTTGATTTAGCAGATTTTTACTTTCCACTGAGTTTGGGTCAAATACATGTGAAGATTGGGTCAGTGGCATGGCATCAAAGTTGTAGAAAGTGTTTATGAATTGAGAGAGTGAGACTATCATCTGCTTCAATTCTTTCTTTTCCTTACTATCCTTCCATGATGTTATCAACATCTATTGGGCTGTCTCTTTGAAAAGGTGATTCTTTCTCACTCTATCCATAGTCCCTAATTCAATTTTAGTGACTTCAAAGTCTTCAACTGCAATATCTTGTTTCTCCTCTTTCATTCTTTAGGTGGCTACTTCAGCTGTCCACTTCCCAGTTTTAGTATGAGCGAACATTCGTGTTGTACTCTTAACTTTCTTGGCCTTGGGAGTCTTTTGAGCATATTTTCTGATTATGTCTTGTACTGGAAAAGATACTAAAACTAAGCTCTATTTCTTATTTACTGAAGAGGTTAACCATCTTGGTGTGTCATTTGTTGCTGTTGATTGTTCACCTACTTTCGCAGGGGTATCCATTAAATTCAGAGTCACATCATCAAGATCAAAGAGATCTTTTCTGATTTTCTCATCTTCCCCAATTTGGTAGTTTAAATCCCCAAATTTTTCATCCTCCAAATTGACTATTTCCACATTCTCTTGAGTCATATTTCCCTTCTTCTGCGATCAGGATCTTGATCTGGTAATGCGCCCAGGTGAGACCACAGGGGAAAGTTCTGCAACAGATTTCTTCTTGGAATCCTTATTCCGTTGCTTACCTAATGAACCTGCAATACCAGATGGTTTATGAGGATTAGAAATAGAGGGGGAGGAAAATAAAATTGAAGATTTAACTCCAATTGATTTAGGAATAGACTATTCTATTCTTGTCTGCAGCCATTCCTCGGTTAATTTAAGTACATGTTGTGTCCTACACTTAATGTCATCTCCCTCTTCCCTTGACCAGTCAATATCAAATTCTTCATTCTCTAGGAGCCTTTTGAAAATGGGTTCGACTAAGTTGGAACCATCATCTATCACCCCTTCTATATTGAACTACAATCTCATGGATAGAATTTGAGATATACAAATTCTACTATGACCTCTCTTCATAACTTGGGACTCGTTTGCACAATCTTCCCAGAAATCCTCTAGATGGGGAACTGGAAACATATGAGATCTAAGGCCTAGATTCCCACTAGAAAAGTTCTTGTTATCAAATCCTATCCTCTCTATGTAATACTTGAAATAAAAATGACTCAGGTCACTCCCAATACTTATTACATCTTCAATATTCAAGCATGAAAATTTACCTAGCTGTAATGGGAAAACTTTCTCCCATTCTTCTTCAGGAAGAAAATGTTTAAGTACAGTAGCAAGCTGCCTACAAGCTTCTACAAAGATAAAGCAATCAAAGGCATACCTAGGTAATTTTGTAGGGGAATCTTCAAAACCACCAATTCTAATATAAGTGAACCTAGAAAACTGAATGTAAAAACTCCCAAATCTTGTCACAATTTGCTAAGCTTCAGAACTCATTCTTCTGGCTGAATCCCCAGTCATCTCAAAATAGATTTTACCCATAAAAGTATCATGCACCCTCTTGTAATTCTAATTTACATTATCTTTACGAAGAATGGGGAAATACTCAAAACCACACATTCCATCTATCCAAGGCTCATGAATCATCCCATCCCATTTCCTACTATAGGCTAGACAGTACATTAGATAAGAAGACATGAAAAAGATACATCCAGTGAGTTTGGAATTGTTAAGTTGTTCTCTCATAGATTCTTCAATTAATTTGGCCCAATCCAACTTCTGTTTTCCTTCTAAAACAATCTGAATATAACAGAACAACCAATCTAAGAAGAAAAACACCTTAGGTGACCCTCTCACTCTATGCAACATCACCATGACATCACTAATATACGGGTGCACATGACCTCTATTGAGATTTTTGGGAAAAAGGGAACCTCCCCTCTGGGCATTTAATAACCAATGCTTGGCTATTGAGGTGTGATTTGCATCTGCATTTGGTTTGAACTTAACAAGGGACTGCACAGGAGAGAAAGCGGAAAAAGTTCACTCTTGAATTTGGAAGGCTGAAGCAACAATTTCTCTATTTACAGCCAACAAGACCTCACCATTTTTTTTGAGAATTGATTCAGTTCACTGGTCATAGTTGCGCATACACTCATGAACTAGCTTAGGACAGACTACTGCAGGAGGGAAAGAAGCAGCTATGCACAACCCACTACTCAAAATTTTGAGAGAAGGGAAATTTTCTTCTACAGACTCAGTAAGCCTATCAGCAATTCCTTATACATCATATCCTTCTAAATCTGTGTCTGTCACAATGGGATTTTCACATACTAGACTAGAAACGCTTCCAAACAAGTGAAATGTAGACTTCATACTTGTAAGAATAGACTGATAATTGTCACAGAAACTTCTGTATATTTCACAAGCTCTTAAATTTAAACACTGTAGGGATTGTAGCCTGACTTACCTTAATCACTGTAGAAATATCTACAACTGGAGCTCTGAAAACCCTTACCTTCAATCTACTCGCATATAGACAGCGATAGCATTTCAAAAATAATGAATGCTAAGAAGGGTTTTAAATAAGGAATACCACAGATTTGACAATTAATTGCCCATCATTAAGGCAATAAAATCTTGGAGAATGAAGTGACCATTCACGCATGCAAACAATTAATGCCACTTGTGTAAACTTTTATGCCACATGAATTCATCATAAATTTGACAGCTCGGACACACTTAACCGCCGCCAATAATTTTCTACATTAAAAGCCTTTCTAGGTAGGGCCCACAACTGAGTAACGATGATAGTCTTTTCCTTTGGCCACATGTCACTTTTCAAAATCATTGAACACAAATGAACTAATTTCAAGGGTGTTCTTATGTGTTCATCACTGTTCAGGTCTGTTCCTATTTTAATCTCTTTCCTTCATCCTTAAACTGAATATTCCATGCTTAGTCATTGATTTCCAACTTTGATCAATTAAAATTCCGCACACTGCAAACATGAAGTCCCTTTTTAGTGATGACTTTATTCACCTACTATTCCTTCATAAAAATTATGAACTAGCTTGAACACTCTTGAACACTCATGAACTAAGTTCAAGTTTGTTCAAGAATGTTCAAACGTGTTCAAGAAAAATGTTAGCAAATGATTTTTCTAATTCCACAAACACGGATGGACCACAAGGTTGACACTTTCACTAAGAATTTGGACATGATGACTTAAGCAGCTTTGAGATTCACAAAAATAATCGGGCGACTCTAGAAATCAAAAACAAGGACTAGAACCAGAACCAGACTTGGACTAACAATTCTGAGATGTGATAGTGTTAGTGAGAACCACTAATTGATCAAGTATGGGAGTTGTTTGATCAAAATTTGTATCAAGTACAATCTGTTGGAGGATTCCTTTTGCAGCATCGAGTACCTTTGATTCTTTTGTGGCCTTTCTCAGCTTATCTTGGATAGCTTTCCTTTCACAAAGTCTAGCATACTTTGTTAACTCAGTAGGATCCAATGTTCTAGGATCACATACTGGAATCTCAATTATTTCATCCAGAGTGACTAGATTTTTGATCTTGCCCTTCTATTTCTTCCTTTAGACTTGTGTAGAAGCATACGTATGAACTACCATTGCTAGCTCATTTGTTTTCTCTGAGGTGCTTGGTGAAGGCTTTGTAGATGAAACTTCTTGTGCCTTCTGCTCGGTGTTTACCTGTCGATTAGGTGAAGACGTCTCTTCATAAACCTTGGGTGTATCAATAGATTTCTCTTCTATTTTCTTTTATGGATCATCTATATTTTCTTCTTCACTCTTCTCCTTCTACTTTTCCTCTTCTACTTGTTTTTATCCTTCTTGATTATGATCAGTAGACTTGTTTTGTTGATTATCGGTAGTAGCTTGTTCTGTAGTTGTATCTTTGGATTCAACTTTTGTGTCCTTTGTTTCTACATCACCCTTGTCTTTGGGTATTCTTGTATCTTCATTAGATTCTTCTTGTCCTTCTATCAGATTGATGGCCTTCATCAATACTGGCATATTTTTATGTGTGCTCACGTGTGTTGCATCTGTAGTTGTATCATGTTCGTCAGTTTGAGCTTGTTGAACAATGACATCTTCATCCTTTTGAATTTATTATGTAGGTTCCAGTCTTGTTATGTCAATGATTGAAGTGTCTGGCCATGTCTCATCAGAAACATCCATGTCCTTATTTCTTGGTGTCTTCAATGCTTGTTTCTTTTCTTGATCCTTAAGAGATATGAATATTATATCATCATCCTTCTTTAGATCCTTATCAGAATCGTAGTGCGTAATATCTTGAATGTCAAGATCATCTAAGACTTTATCTAATTTAATGGGCTCAGTATCTTCCATATTATCCAAATCAATGTGCTCTGGACTTTCTTTTTCTTTCTTCTCCTCTATATGATTTGTCTCAGTGAGAAGTAATGGATTCTCATAGCTTGTTGATTCTGCAGGTAGATTGAGAATTTCTCTCCATTTAGCATCTTTCATGTTGTCAAGCTCTCTGATCTTCCCCTGTAACACCTTGTAGGATCTTATATTTGCCACAAATTTATTGGAATTCTCTTTAATCATTTATTTTATCTCTTCCATTTTAAATTTGGGATGCATGAGTGTTACAAGTATCCTCTCCCTTGCTTCCTTTTTAGAGTGCAAAGCATAAGACCATCGTGCTAAAATTCTCTCACTCAATGGTTTGGGTATTTTGTTAGAAAACTCAATGGGTACATATTTGAACCTGACCATAGACTTGATTATTGCATCTTCTATTTTATTTTGGTCCTCGGGCTCTAGTTTTACCCATTGTCTAATTTTCCTATCAGTCATGGTACATGTTGTAGCAATTGACTCAGCAATCTCATCAATTGTTTGAGGGATTAAGCTCTTCTTATCTACTTCAGGCTCATCCTATTTTGAGTCTTCAATGTCGGCTTTGGTTCTTACGAGTCTTCTCTTCCTTTTGGTAGGTGTTGGCTTATATGTTTGATTCTTCCTCTTATAGGTCCTCACTTGACCTTTCTTAAGAGGTGTAGTATCTTTCTTTGTAGTTTGGCTCCTTTTCCTCTAAGCTACTATAGTCCTTGGTTTCTTGGTTGAAGGTGGAGGCACATCAAACTCTGTGGATTTAGAATCTATTGCTTTCTTATCTTCCTTTTCACCGATGGCACCCTATCCCTTGATGTCCTCTATTTGTTCTTTCTCCTCCTCATTTATAGACAACAACTTCTCAAGATTCTTTACCATCTTGTTTTTCTTGTTAACAGTCTTCTTTATGACTAGGCCTATTTTTATTTTAGTATTTTCCTCTTCATATGTTCCAAATATTTGTTGCGTATTGTCAAGTGGTTCATTCAACAGTGCATCAATTGCATTTGTTGCTTGATCTATGTTTATCTCATAGTCAAGTGGTGGTAACCAGGCTGTCCTTGGTACAACTGGCTTAATATGAGTAAAATTTTAATCCACCATAAAGCATATCTCTTCCTTATTATTTTCAATTAACTGTTGAGGGATCCTTACTCTCTCCATTACTTTTCCTTGAAATCAAGGAAGTATTGAGTCGTCACTGAATCAAATTTGTCACCTAGTGACTTGATAAGGTCATTTATTTGTAATGTGACTGTCTTGGTGGTGTCCCACTTCACTTTGCCAATTTAAGGAAAGTGTTCTTGAAAATAAAATAATATACACATTATAAGTGAGCCAAACTTACATGTGTTTGTCTTGGCAGACCTGATTGTTACCATATTTTCATCAAGTTACTTTAGTAGGATCTCACATAGATCCATTTGTATTCCTTTCATGACAATATTGTAAGTTGTGCTTACTAATTTTGATGCTGTGTTGTTTAGCCTGCTGTCTTGAAAGATTTTTTACCCTATGACACATGCACCGAACCTCGGTTCCTCATTGGTGATGGTGTTCACCTTAAGTCCTCAGTTATCCCATACAACATTGGTGAGTTTCTCAACTTCTGGTCAAGAGGGATGCTTGTGATCTTTTGGTTTGTCAGTTATAGGGTAACCTGTTACAGCATGTATTACATCCTTTGTAATCTATTTGGGTTCATCTAGCCATAACTTTAGATCATGCATTCTACTTATTACTATCCGCATCCAATCGATTTTGAAAACCCTCAGGAAATATAGGGCATTTGTTATCCCTTTTACTTGCAAGTGCTTGTGTTCTTCCTTTAGGTTCCCTTGATCATCACATAGCTTCATATAAGCTCAATCTATCTCTAGATCACCAATCTCAGCGATCTTGCAGTGGATATACGATCTAACATCTTCTATCAACAAAACCCTAGGTGGAATTTTTGAGAATGCACTAGAATTATCGGGTTGCGAGGAAACCTCTAGAAATATCTTGTATTTTGGTTCCACACAAGTGTTATTCTTGATTAACTTAATGACATTCTTCTTTTCATTCTTTAATTTGGATGTTCTTGAATTTATTTCCATTGTGTTTCAAATTTAGGGCTTTTTCAAAAATAATAACAGAGTTCTTGGTACACTTGATACCTACTTCAATCCGTGTAACTTGTGAGTGATCTATTTGGAGTGCATTAGATTGAGTCAAGGACTCTCTGCTAACTACTCTCTTTTTTCTCTTTTTTTGCTCTGCTATGTTTTCTCAATTTGCGTGTGAATAATGAAGTGCTTATGTCGAGTATTTATAGACTTTTGCCCTAAGTCTATCATAAATGCTCCACAACTCGTCGGTTTATGAAGATGGAGTTCATCGGTTAAACTCTCAAACAACATTCTCGGTTTTGATAGGATTCTCGGGATAGTTTTTAAGATTGTTTCTTTCACTGACAGATCTCGGTGTAGTGTCAAGACAACATTGTAACTTTGCTTCCTTATCGACGGGTGTCAGTTTACATTAGCGACTTAGCCCTTTTATGTGTTGACCGATGATTCTCTGTAACTATATACAACTCATCCATTTATGTTCACCAATGATTTTTGGTATGTGTTTGCCGACGGGGTTGTTTTCTCAGAATTGTAACAAGTAACATAATATGCATCTTTATTCATGCATATTTTGACTATCTATCAATTTGTATAATGGAACTGATGCAAAATATGACTTGGTGTAGTGCAGTTCCATACTTGTTCATCTTTTAGGTAGGGGTGGTGATGTCACTAGATCCATGGGATGAGGTGTCACTGACTGCATTGCTTGGTCTAGCTTCCTCAATGGTTGAAGCTTTCCTCCACATTTTCTTTTTGATTTTCTTGATGTCTTCAATGGTGTTACCATTTGCAAAAGTGGTGGTTTTTGTTATTTGGTCTCTACAGTCCTTCTTTAGATGTCCAACCTTATGATAATGTAAACATGTCATTCCAAGGTTGGTCCAGCCTCTAGACCTTTTGGTCCATGTTCTCATGCATTTTGCAGCAATGTGACCATATCTACCACATGTTGTGCAGTTTATCCATGTATTGTAATCCCAAACATCTGAATTACCGGCTCTGCTTGCTTTATATGCATTTTCTTGACTTTTGGATTTCCATGCTTCAATTTTCTTCTGCCTTCATTCAAGAGATGTATGCCCATGCATTTTTCAAGTGGGACAATACTTGTCCATATAGGTTTCCTTCTTTGGTTCTTTCACCTTTGATTTACATCCATATTCTTTATGTCCTTTCTTTCTACAATTATAACAGTGTCCTATGAATGTAAATGTGGATTTAGGAATACCTTTTTCTTTGCTCCTGCAAACATTTGAGGTGTGGCCTTTCTTTCCATAGTGTTTTCATGTCAGCTTCATTGGTCTAGGATTGATGTATTCATCTTTTGGATTAGCTTCACTTGATGACTCTCCATGCTCGGTGTACCCTAGTCCAGTGTTGGTGTTGGGTCTTCTTTGTGCATTCAAGAATTCATCCATCCTTTTTTACTTTCCTTAGCTCTCTTAATCATTTCCTTATGTTGTTTCTGAATTCTAACCTCATTCTTTAGTTTTCCATTCTCTTCTCTTAGTTCACCGATAGTCTGTATCCTTTCAATGAGTTCCATATTCATTATGTTTTCTTCTTGACTCATAAGAATAATCTGATTTGTAATCTCATGGTGATGCTCTGTAAGTCTTTATATCTCAGACTCTTTTTCTTGTATCTTTTCTATGATATTTCTTCTATCATCAATAGCTAGTTTTTTTTCTTGTTCAACTTGCCAAGCATTATTCATGATATCAATCATCCTTGCCATCTGTGTCTTGTTAGAATACTTCAGAGATAACTGAGAGGGGGGGGTGAATCAGTTATCTGCAACTTAAAATCTGTATCTTATACTTATTAATCCAAATTGATACAAAGTAAATGCACATACAGATAACACTTTACACAACACATCAATTTGGTTACGGGGAAACCAAATGGTAAAAACCCTGGTGGGAATTAGTACCCACAAAGAACTATACTGTTTACAGTGATCCCTGTTAAAAGCTCTTCCAACCCTGTTAGGAGTTGTACATTACAATGCAATAGTATAGTGACATGGTTAAGGGTCAAACCCTATTAGGAGTCTTTTACAATAACCTTGTTAAGGGTGGAGGACTCACTATCCAAGTGGTGAAGGCTACAACCTTCTAGTTATTTGATACACACTGTATCAACAAGGTGAAATGTTGTTTGTGACACTACTTGTCTGATCAGTTCCTTTTATGCGCCAATGCTTTAACCTCTTGTAAAGAACTATAACAATCATATCTATATTCTAAAAGCTTCAACTTCAATATCTATATTATCAACATATGATAAATATAGCTCTGCCTCTGCTCTACTTTTCTAATCTCTGGCTTTCGCAACTCTTCTTATCACAAATGACCTTCTATAAGTACATACACAAAGTATGAGATCATGGGACCTTTGGGAAAACTCTTCTTAACATCCTTTTTGGCTCCACTAAGCACGCAAGCATAATTACAACCGCGCAAGTACTAACTGAATAGATGCATCACTTCACTGAGTCGGCTTCATAAATTTAACCATAACTTTGCAATCTTCTTGAAACACGTTTGGCACATTTAGATTAATATCAACAACTCATAACCCATCATGAATATACACACACATATCCTGAAGATAGTTGCAACTCAATCAACACGTTACATATGTCAACCTTAAACCATTATTCCTCCAGAACTGTAACCATCAATAACAGAATTACGTATCTTAACTGAATCTTCATATCTAATTCTGTGTGTATGAACATAGCATAGTAAACATGTCAATAACATGTATCTATCCATGCTAGTCTTCATGTCATCATATTGATAAGTACATATAGAAGTACTACTATGTATTATATGTTGTCATCAATGACAAACATACAATCAATCAACTATTCAGAATCAAATCTCCAACAATCTCCCCCCTTGGTATTGATGGCAACATATGATAAAAACAACTTCTATTCATGGTGTCTTCTTTCTTTTACAATCTTCTCAATATCCTCATCAAAGATTCATCTACACTGTTGTAGTTACTTAGACTATGTATACTCCCCCAGAGTATAAAATTATTGTATGTGTTCCTTGTTTAGCTCTTTGTTTGTGTTCCTTGTTTTTAGTACATACTCCCCCATTGACATCAATGGCAAAGGGTGTCATAAACCATTTTGCATAGGTACTACTCCATAAGTAGATTAGTCAACCATTCATCAGTCACACAGGACTGATGTACTTGCTACTTTTTCTAATCAAACTTAGGAGAGGGAATGACTCCCAACTTCTCCCTTAGATACTCAAAAGAATCCTTTGCTAAAGGCTTCGTGAAAATGTCTGCTAGCTAATCTTTTTTGTTTACATAATCCAATGTCACTTCCTTGTCTGCAACTTTTTCTCTTAGAAACTGATACTTGATCTCTATGTGTTTTATCTTTGTGTGCATTACAGGGTTCTTAGACATGTTAATAGTATTGGTGTTGTCACAGTGAATAACAACAGGATAGTCAACCTGAATACCAAAGTCTTTAACCATCTATTTGATCCAAACAATTGTTCTACAATTCAGTGCTGCTACAACATATTCTGCCTCTGTCGTTGACTAAGAAATATAGTTTTGCTTCTTGCTTGTCCAAGATACCAACCTTTCTCTAAGAAATGTTGCTCCTCCTGAAGTGTTCTTCCTGTCATCAATACAACCTGCCCAATCTGCATCAGTATACACATGAATTTGTGTATTCTCTGATTTAGGATACCATAAACCATAGTCTATAGTTCCCTTAAGATATTTGAATATCCTCTTGATTTTCGTTAAGTGATTATGCTTGGGTTCAGCTGCAAATCTTCCAACAATGCCAACTGCATTAGATATGTCAGGTCTTGATTGAGTTAGATAAATAAGCTTTCTAATCATAGATTTATACAATGTTTTATCAACTACTCTGGAGTCATCATCATTTGAAATTTTACTTCATTTGATCATAGGAGTGCATACTGGCTTGCAATCCTCCATCTTGAAGGTTTTCAATATTTCCTTTACATATTTTGACTAATTAATGAATATTCCTTTGTCTGTCTATTTTACATTTAATCCCAAAAAGTA
>MU227083.1:5622441-5652357 GCA_018584345.1 Thuja plicata
TTATTGGTAAATGTTTCCTTCTATCTTCTAGTAGCATCATCCTTTGCAAGGTCTTTCAGAGATGGAATTACAACTTCTTGTGTAGCAATTTCAAAGATCTCAAATCCAATGCACTATAGATGTGTTAACATTTTGTTCTTCCAATCTAGATAGTTCTCTCCATAAAACTTAGGGCTCTCTTTTCTGAAGTATGCCATCTGATCTACCTTAATATGTTAGGCTTTCTCCACAAGGCACTTGGCTCTGATACCAATTGTTAGAATACTTCATAGATA
Organism: Thuja plicata; assembly: GCA_018584345.1. NCBI lineage: Eukaryota > Viridiplantae > Streptophyta > Pinopsida > Cupressales > Cupressaceae > Thuja > Thuja plicata. The sequence continues at coordinate 5,622,717 of MU227083.1, forward strand.
ACTGAGAGGGGGGGGTGAATCAGTTATCTGCAACTTTAAATCTTTATCTTATACTTATTAATCCAGATTGATACAAATTAAATACACATACAAATAACACTTTACACAACACATCAATTTGGTTACAGGGAAACCAAATGGTAAAAACCCCAGTGGGAATTAGTACCCATAAAGAACTATACTGTTTATAGTGATCCCTGTTAAAAGATATTCCAATCCTGTTAGGAGTTGTACATTACAATGCAGTAGTATAGTGACCTGGTTAAGGGTCAGACCCTATTAGGAGTCTTTTACAATAACCCTATTATGGGTGGAGGACTCACTGTCCAAGTGGTGAAGGCTACAACCTTCTAGTTATTTGATACACACTATATCAACAAGGTGAACTGTTGTTTGTGACATTGCTTGTCTGATCAGTTCCTTTTATGCGCTGATGCTTTAACCTCTTGTAAAGAACTATAACAATCGTATCTATATTCTGAAAGCTTCAACTTTAATATATATATTATCAACATATGATAAATATAGCTCTGCTGCTTTAACACTCTGCTCTGCTTTTCTAATCTCTGGCTTTCGCAACTCTTCTTATCACAAATGACCTTCTATAAGTACATACACCAAGTATGAGATCATGGTACCTATGGGACAACTCTTCTTAACATCCTTGTTGGATCTACTAAGCACACAAGCATAATTACAACCATGCAAGTACTAACTGAATAGACGTGTCGCTTCATTGAGTCGGCTTCATCAATTTAACCATAACTTTGCAATATTCTTGAAACATGTTTAGCGCATTTAGATTAATATCAAAAACTCATAACTCATCATGAATATACACATGCATATCCTGAAGATAGGCACAACTCAATCAACATGTTACATACGTCGACCTTAAACCGTTATTCCTCCAGAACTATAACCGTCAATAACAGAATTACATATCTTAACTAAATCTTCATATCTCAGTCTGCATGTATGAACATAGCATAGTAAACATGTCAATAACATGTATCTATCCACGCTGGTCTTCATTTCATCATATTGATAAGTACATATAGAAGTACTACTGTGTATTATATGTTGTCATCAATGACAAACATACAATCAATCAACTGTTCAGAATCAAATCTCCAACATGTCTCTTGACCGATTTGCAGATATTTGACTTGTCTAGCCAAAAGTAGATTGATTTCAATTATGCTTGTGATGCTTTCTTCTGATGTATCTGATGCGTTTCTTGCATTTGATCCTGAAGACTCGAAGAAATCTAGAATCTCTTCCTCATGATAATTTGTCTCATTATAATGAGATTCCATATTCTTTCTTTCATCCAGAAACTATCTCATGTTGATTCTAGCTTCTTTATACTGTCCATAGAACATCTGAATTTCAAGCTTTTTATTCTAAATATTTTTATCAAGTCTGTGCTTCTCCATTGTATGATCTTTTCTCTTAATCCTTTAATCTTTCCAAGAAGAGACCTAGCTCTAATACAAATTTTTGGGATTAATGAGAAGTAGTAGTGAGAGGGGAGGGGTGAATTAGTACCTCTAAAACTTTTAACAATTTTCACCTTACTTCATTAGCAATCAATCTTTATTGTATTACCGACCAAATCTAATGTTCTTTCTTATGCATGTAATATTAATTCATAAAATTAATTGTATGTAGCATTCATAGAAACATTCAAGAAAGTAATAGATACATAACACAAGAAATGATATCGTAGAAAACTCCTGTTAGGAAGTAAAAATTGCGGTGGGGATGGAACCCACAAAACTTCACTATCTGCAAATTGGAAGGGAGCCGGTTAAGGCTTACAATTTTATTACTTCTGATGATCTACCATATTAGGAGTATTAATGTGGCAACCTGTTAGGATCTACTATGTTAAGAGCTTTAGCAACACTGATGTAGTGTGCACTCGGTTAAGAGAATTACAATAGGATTGTTAAATCCACCTTCCTTGAAAGGATTTCTTAAGTGTACTACACTTGTTAGAATGTGGACAATATGTATGGCCTGACTGTATGAAATCTATAATTTATGATCACAGATCTATTAAATCTTACAGTATATGAATATCACCTATTTTCCTACTTGTTGATAGCCTTGGTTCTTGTTCTTCAAAATTGATTTGATCTTTGTCTGTGCTTCTACATGAATTCTCTTGTCTGAACCTTAGATTCTCTCAGAGGAAACAATCATCATCAAAAAATATGTTCATAATTGATTGAGCATCTATTTATACAAGTTCTTTGAACTATTCTAGAATCACGCATTACAATGTTAACTCTAGATCCAAGGTATACAACTTGACCTTGATCCTTTAGTTTTCATGTTTTAAATCAGTTAGACTGATAACAATAATAATAATTACATTGCTTTTCCCTCAAGTAATGGATTAAAAAACAAATCAAGAAGCTAAATATAAAACTTCAGTGATTTATTTAACGTGGAAGTCAGATCCACTTTTTGCAGGATGACACTGACTCTCGGTATCTGATTATTGGTGTGAATTGAAATTCTATCAGTGTTCCTTCTTTGAATTGTTCATCGGGTTCCCTTGATCTGTCGGGTTCCACTCTTGACTATTTTGTCAGGTTGCACTGTTGGTTACTCGTCGGGTTCCTTTGTGTTTTCTATCATTGGTTAACACTAAATAGTGTTGCATTGGGATGCTTTGTATTTAGCAATATCGGTAACCTTGGCATCGGGTAGTGTTGTGCCATGTCTTTTGGTGTAGTATTAACCGATGGTGTTTATCATGTTTTTCCTTGTATATACTAATGGAAAAATATAATGTCTTCATAAAATACTTGGTAAGAGAATTCCATGCATACCTTAACTCAGGATCCTCAACAGTAGATATCATCATTCCTCTACCATCCCATTGTGCCTTGGTTACTTGGTGAGCTTACCCTTATTGGTTTTCTTTATGGCCTTGGGTCTGTCTCCAATAGGTAATCTAGTGATGATGTGCAAGACATCTTTCATTATCTTTATAGGTTCATCCAACCACATAAACTGGTCATGTACTCAGTTGAGTACCATCCTTACCCATTCGGGCTTGAATACCCTCGGTAAATGTATTGCATGAGTTAAAACTTTGTTTCTAGATGTGTGTGCTCATCCTTAACTTTTCTATTTACGCACAGCTTATTGAATGAAGCGTCAATCTCTACTTCACACAAATCTTTGATCTTGCAATGAATAAATGTATGGACATCTTCAATCAAAAGTACTCGCAACGAGATTGAAGATAATGCTCTTGTCATATCTATTTTTGTGGCTATTGTTGGGGGAAATTTGTACTTAGGGTTTACTGGTTGGACAATCTTTACTAGCATTGGTCTCTACATCTTTGGTACCATGACTACCTTCAAATGCATCATTTGAACAAACTAGGGCACACTTAATAAAACACAACTTCACAAACACAACTCGGTATTGAACAGTTATCAAATAAATGTATCAAAATGCCCTTATAAAGATTTATAAATACCTTGAAATCACCTTGTTTCTCTCAAACTGATAACTCTATAGTGTGCTCAAATGCTCTTTTGAAAATGTTAGGTCCAAATGAATAAAAAACTAACTTATTTATAGCTTTTCCATGATTAGGGTTTCCATCAGCTTTAATTATTTGCATTAAATGCACTTTTCAAGTCCCTTATACCTTTATACCAACAACATATTTACTTTTCTTAAGAGAACAAACAAAATAACCATACATTATAATGTTCAACCAAAATTTCACAACTTATCCAAATGCATCTTGATATGTTGATATGGATCTTAACTATAATGCTTAGGAACTCAAGTAAGATTTATGATAAGCATGCAGTTTCTACATACCTCTCACCATTTAGGTGGAGCTTGGTACACTAGACTCAGTAGAGATGGTGTTGTCTATGGTTCCAAATGATGTTTCATCTTCCTGATTCTTTCTCCTCTAGGTTTTGTTCATTTGTTCTATGATTTATTCAATAGTAGGTGGTGTACTCCTTGTAGATTCATCATTGGTTGGTGCATATCCTCAGTATCTACAATTCATTTCTAGGTGTCCTATCTTATGAGAGTGGAAACATGCCATTCCATAACTCCTCCATGATCTTTTGTTATTCCTTCCATGCATGAATATGCAATTTGCAGAAATGTGTCCATATCCTCCACAAGATAAACATGAAATCCATGTATTATAATCCCATGATATAGATGTTCCTTCTTGGTTATTATTTTCATTCTCTTAGTTAGGCATCCACTTATCATTTATTTTCTTTCTTCTACACTCTTCAGTCTTGTGACCATATTTATTGCAATTCTTGCAGTAACCATCAAACTTAGGTTTCCTTGTGTTGTTAGTAAATTTGGTTCTACACTCAAAATATTTATGTCCATACTTATTACATCTAAAGAAATAACCATCAAATTTAGGTGTACTCGGTGCTTTACCTTTTCTGCTTCTGTAAACATTAGTTGTGTGTCCAGGCTTTCCACAATAATTACAGCTTGACTTCTTTAGTTTCGGTGGGGGTATAGTACATTAATCTTTTGGTGGATTAGATGATTCTCCTTTATTTGTAGTGTTGTTCTCATTGAATCCAATTCATAATCTTTCATTTGGTTGCTTCTAATTCTTAAACTGCTTGTCCAGTGATTGCAATGCTTCTTCATTTCTTTTCAGTACTTCATTTGTATCCTTCTCAGCTTTTAATATTTTGTCCATTCTTTCAATCTCAGCTTTTAGTGCTTGGTTCTCAAACTCCTTTTGTGAACAAACCTTATTTGCATTCAAAATTTGGTCGGTCATATTATAGTGAACTTGGGTTATCCTTCAGATCTCATTATCTTTCTTAGTTAACATGATTTCAACTTGTCTTTTGTCATCTTCTACCATTCTCTTTTCATCCTCAGCTATCCTTTTTCCTTCAATCAATTCGTTCATTCTTATTCTATTCACTTCAAGATCTTTCTTCATCAAATCCAACAGCTCAGTAAGTGAATCATTCTTTTCAAGTAGTTCTCTTATAGCTGATTCAAATTTATTAGTCACATTTCCCTAAGATATTGTTGTTAGGGATCTTTCTTGCATGAACCACAGTGCTTGAATGATTGTTTGAACACCATGACTCCTATTACTGATTCAGACAAGATAAATGCCTAATTGATGAGGATTAGATAAGATCCTCCTTCTTTTTCAAGCTCCACATACTCAGGAAGGTATTACCTCTGAATTATTACTGATTATTCAGTATATGTTATAGTGGACACTGATTTTCTATTTACCCTTTATTGAATCAACTTATAAAATACCTTGCAGATAACCAAAATCAACTGGATACAGATCTTAACTATATAAACTATGATTGTAAGAATAGAAAAAATCAATGAGACAAGGATTCTCATCCTTCTTCCTTTTAAGGAGGGTTAACCTAGTGATTCACTCTTCAAGGAATCAACAAACTAAATTATATACGGCAGATACAAATCCACTTGAGTTCAACTCCTGTGTTCTTAGTAACTGGATGTAATTGGTTTATTGATTTACTTGGATGAAGAAGTAACTGCTCACCAAACCCCAGACCAGTGCCTATTCCTTGGGCAAACAGTCAAATGAAAACATAAATCCACAGAAACAAATTAAGTAAATACTATACAATGCCTTACAAACTATATGCAACTCAGATTGAATGCCTTACAAACTATCTCATCATTCTCACACAACTGTATCAAATCCTCACATTAATGATTAACCCTCTGAAATCACTCATGAAACTTAGTTCTCTCCTTGAAAGAAACTCACAAGCAATTAGACAGTTACCTTGTAACCAGTATGTTTAAGATGCCTTACAAATTAAACATACAAGAGCCATACATAGAAATATAAAGAGACAACAATAACTTGTTACAAGAAATTGCATTGTATTTAATTAATATATCCTATTTCAATATATTCAGACTAGAAGATTAAGAGTATGCAAAACTAGAAGCCTACCTTGCAGTAGAAATTCAAAAACATTTAAAAAATGCTACAACAGGCCTATATATAGCCCAGAATCATCTTGGAATCCTTAAGAGATAAGGATGCAACAAGCTTCGGATGATTTTGACCTAACCCTAAAACTCTAGAAGACAAAATGCAATTTTCTTCTGAAACAGAAAGATAGATAAAATATCTAAGCTCATAATTGTTGTCTTCAATTCCTTTGGCCTTTGTCATAAACAAACCCATAATGTAATCAGGCAATTAAATTCCCCATACTTCTAAAACTGTCTCATCGCCAGTGGCTGAAACTCGGATGAGTGCTGGTTGAATATTTTCTTTACTGATATTGAAACAAATCTATCACTAACCCTCACCACCAGCTATTAGGTTCTCTGCATCTTGACCTCTTATCACTGTAAACAATTCTTTGGGATGCATCAGTCATATCTGCAATCAATTTCTACTCATCAATGCTCCTAAGAAACATTCAAAATATCAGCCACAGGTTTTAAAGCAACCCCCAACATCATTACTTCGATTGGAAAAAGAAATGGCAAACTCATGTACCCTGTCTACAATTTGACAAATAATATCACCGCCATGAAATCTGATATGAAACCCTTTTAAATATTTGAATTTAAACCTTAACGGTCATAGGTGGCATGGGTTTTTGCATTGACAGTCGAGATTTGAATTTTATCTCCCCTTTAAAATGTAGCCACCAATCAATTTTGACATTTACCTAGGCATTTGACCTCGGTCTTTAACTTTCCTTTGAACTCAAGTTATCTTCTTTCTCTACGTCTCCAAGTCACTGAAATTTTTCCTTAACTTTGGTCTCATCATGAGACTCAAAAACTACCACATGATCCTTATTCTTAATCAAATGGTCAGTAGGAAGTCTCTTAATAAAAAGAGAATATTTGATATCAACTAGAGACCTGGCAACAAAGCAAACTCATAAGCGTTGAACCGATTGGAATATTCAGGTTTTCTTGTGAGACCCAATGACTAAGCACACAAATCTAGGCCTACTTAGACACATGTCACCCTGTCATTTTTTTACAACTGCCCACTCATCTATGACACTGACATCAGCTTGACCTTTGACCTAACTCACCATTAACCATGGACAATCTAGAGACTCGGTGACTGAGTAATCTCCAAGTTGTGAGACATTTTTCTTAACTATAGTTTAATCTAGAGACTGGGTGACTGAAGTTATTCCTAAATCTCACTAAACCTTTACTCTCATCAGGAGACTTGGTGACTAATACCTAGTCTCCAAGTCACATAATGATCTTGAATTTTCAACCTTCATTTGAAGATTCAGCGACTTTCATTGATCTTTCATCTAGTTGCATCTGACGGTTGTCGCTAAGTTTCTTTATCTTTTCTGTGAACCCTAAAACATCATGAGACTACGTGACAACATAAAACATGTCTTGTCTTTCCTTATGTCTCATAGTTGCAAGATCTTTAACTCAACTCAACATTTATCATGAGATCAGGAGACAATGCAAATTTACAAACTCAATATTAACCTTAGTAAAAACTAGAGACTACGCGACTGAAGAGACCAACCTGAATACCATCTGGGCCCACTAGCTACACGTAAAACACTATCGTGATTCCTTAAACATAACTTGACTACATCTTTCTCATAAAGGCATAATTACATTCATTAGATTAACTGAACATGCTCGGCATTTAAAATTGATCACCGATCATTGACTTAACCACGAGATAACCCCCCTTCTGACCATGGTCCAAATCTGGTGATCAGGTGACTGAGTAATCTCGAAGTTGGGAGATAATTTGCTAACCTTGGGTTACATTATGAGACTTCATGACTACCTTGAACATTTAAACTCAAATTTAAATTTGTGCTTAACCCTGATCACTTCTGGAGATAATGTGACTGAAGGTCTCAAAGTCGCCAGACAAATTCATTAACTTGGGTTACATTAGGAGATGACCCGACTACCACAGGATCTTGATCTGAATCAATGGTTGTCACCAGATCTCATGATCACAAAAGAATATGTCATTTCTTATGGAGATAACCCAACAAAAGGGAAACACTAAGTCATGATAGATAAAGGAATATTTGGGAAACATTAGGAGATCTCATGACTGCATTAGGATAGGAAGTATGCACATTCCAAAAAAGGATTTTAAGTTACTCGCTAAAGTAACTTCAAAACATAACATATTTCGGAGAACTAGGGTTTTTTTTCCATTTTTGAGAAGATATAACCTAGGGCTTAGGTTTTTTTGACATCTCTCTTCAATTTTAACCAAGAAACCACAATTTTCAGAGGAATCTTTTGCAATTTTAGACAGGATTTCAATTTCTGAGGAAGGATAGGCATGAGAACAACAAAATTTACTGGGCAGACATCAAAACAGGAAATACAACCAACAGTTGTCTCAAGTGTATAAACTTGTTCTTGTGTGACCTTCAACGCATCATATAGTTTCTTTATTATCCTTAAATACTTCTCAAGTTTATTCATCTTATCAATGATTAACTCTTGTGCACTCTTCAACTCAAATTCAAGACCATCAATCCTTTTAGATTGCCTATAACTTTCCATGACTATGATCTTTAACTCTTTGGTGGTCAAACCTTTAAATCAAGAGTACTAAAACTGATACCAATTCTTGGAAAAACTAAGGAAAGTTGGGACTGAGAGGGGAGGGGTGAATCAATACCACTAAAAACTTTCTAACCACATTCATTGATAAATCATAGACTGCTATGTACTGATTACTGAGTTCATAACTTTGCAATGAAAGTAATATAAAGCTTATAAAACCATAACATCAAAATATTAAACAATAGAACTCATAACACCATGATTTTGGTAACGCATAAATCCTTGGTTAGAGGACAAAAATGCGGTGGGGATGACACCCACAACCTTTAGTAACTACAGTATAAAGGGTGCTCAGTTAGAGCTATATAGTTTAGCTATTTATGATAGCTTACCCAGTTAAGAGCATGAAAGACTTGTTAGGTCTACCTGGTTAAAGGATTTTTACAATCTCTACACTTAGAGATGTATTATGTTAAAGGATTTGTATAAGATTGGTTAAGATATACCCAGTATTGGGATTTAAATCTCTCAATACAATAGTATCAAATAGCTTAACAATGTCTATAATAAGTGCATCAAATGTAAATGTTGATCAAACTCTATGTGATTTTATGTGTTACCTCAATCTCAAACTGTAACACTGCTCTACTTTGCTCTATTTTAATTGAATCTTTTCTCAGTTCTCTCTTCTCTGCTCTTGTTCTTCAATAACTTCACTTCAGTAGCTCCTTTAAATTTCTCATCAACAAAAATAAAAACAACATCAACTCTCATCAATTTCATCCAATATATAGATAATATTATACCTCTTAATGTTATGCATTAGGTACGCTGTGAATTTCTCTTGATCATTAGATCTTCTTTCTAGCTCGGTAACCATGTCACTTTTACCTTGGTACTTGTTATTTTTAGTGGAAATAAAAAAACTTGTTTTTTTCTGCTTGATCTGTGCCTTAGATATTCAATCTAAATTATCTCAATCGTTGATCATGTAATAAATTGTTCTACATTCTCATAGAATCTTAGTTAATGCTCTGAAAATCTATTAAATATGATATGATCATGTTTTGAATTAACTTTCTAACTCAGTTGAGAAACTCTTCATACTCAGTTAAATGATCTTCAATACTCGGTGTACTATCAACTTGGTGTACTACACATGTGATCGGTGTAGTGTTTCACTCAGTAACTGTAGGTGCTTGGAATACTGTCTTTAACTCTTATATTTTATTTACTAGCTCGGTGTGCATACCGACTTGCCTAATACTTGACTCTCTCCTTTCACTGGCTGATTCTTCTTGACTCCATGACTTTGACTAAACTAATGACAAAAAAATATCTTGTAGAGATAAAATGTCATTCTTTTTCCTCAAAAAATCATCCTTTATTTATATTTTCCTTCAATTTATGAAATCTCCCATAGTTGGCTAAGCATTTAACCAAACACAATTTGAATTAGATTGGCATTAAACTTTCATGCAGTGGAAAATGAATGAGATGTGGACCACGACGCACCTTAACTAGGACCAAAATCAAAATCATACATGTTACATTCCATGTTGCATTTAATGAGATAATAAATTAAAGTGTAAACACCTGAGGTTGAACAAACTTGGAGTAAGAACATCATTGATCTTTCAAACCTTGTCTCCAAAACTAAAAATCTTGTGCCAACTAAACAAAATGAAGAAAAAGACATCAAGAACTCAATTTCAAAACCAAAACATTAGAAATCATCATGCGGAGCATGCATTTCATGCAAGAAATATTGTCATACTCAAATGAATACCAATTCTAATGAACTGCAATCCAAAGCAAAAAAAATTGAATTCAACATATTCAAACATTACTCAATAATATATCAAAAAATCATCATTAGATTTTCAATACAAAGAATATGTGAAGAAAAACTCTTAGCACAATTGCACATGAAATAGTCACAATAACATGTTGACATCAATTACAACCTAACCAACCTAGCTAACAACTCATTCTACTTAATCTTGCAATAATATCCTCCTAATTTATTGATGGAAACACATCAATAACAACAACAACAATAATAATAATAATAAATATTCCCCTATATGTCAAACTCTCCCCCTTTGACATCAATGGAAAAGACAAAATCCATATACCACTTACTCATTCTACTCAGTTGTCCCTAAGATATATATCAGCTCACAACTACACTTAGATCTCCCTAAGAAGAAGCCACCATAATTAGTCAAGATTCAGTATTATACATGAAAGTCATTGGAGTAATGCACTTGCATATACATCTAGCTCTGATGAGGAGGGGTAATAATCCCCAATTTCTCCCAGATATTTTCAAAAGTATCCTGAGAGAGAGCGTTGGTAAAAATATCAAGAATCTATTCTTTTGTAGGTACATACTCAATCTTTACCTCATTCTCTAAAACCTTTTCTCTCATAAACTGGTACCAAATTGAAATGTGTTTTTTCCTTGAATGCAATATCATATGTTCCAATAAACCAAAATATCACTTGAGTAATCAACTAACTTCAATATTCACCACATAAAATTTTAAGTAAATAATGAACTGAAACAACAACACATGAACACCAAGATTTTTTATACGTGGAAAACCCAAACTGGGAAAAACAATGATGATCACATGCCTACAAAGATAATTCACTAATTTATATAGTATAATTACAAAGATAGAATGAGCTCACTAATTTGGATTTGCAACCAAAGGCTCACTACCAATAAAACACTAAATATAGATAGGATCTCATTGCTCTGGACTTTTAAATAGAGGATCACTACCAAAGTAACAAAACACTACAAATAACTTGTGCACTCAAGACTCATTTTCCTAGAGACAAGGTGCATACAACTCTTCACAATAGATAAAGAGAATTTCTCCTGATAATACAACTGACCCACACAATAGTGTCAACCTTAGGTACAAAGCTTACTGCGTTTTCTTCTCTTCCATAGAAACCACATAAAGTGATATTTTTTCTTTTGAAACTCTTCTTATAGATATTAATTGATTCACACACCACACGCTCTCTTGCCTTTTTTCAAAGCACACATTGTACTTATATACAAGATAGATCATTGGAGTTTACAACAAGGTTGGCCAAGCCAATAGAATATTTCCATAATGTTACAAGTCATCCATGACAATAGAAAACTACAACAAATTCCCTAGAAGCATCCATACCAAAACATAGATTATACCTAATATGGACCTAATTTGATAAAAGATAAACATTAAATATATGAGTCACCCATAGAACAAACCCATCTGGATAAGAGATAAACATTAAATGCAATACCCAGACCTCAAACATGAAGCATGATCCACTCTAGGAGAATCAGGGACCATGAAAATGCTACATGTATCCCAATGCTAGATCTACAATTAAAAAAAATCCATATCCATCTCAAACGTGTCATAAAACACTTCCCTAAGAACTACATCACTTTCAGATATATCTAGACCACCACACAACATGGTGAGATCCACACGCCATGTTAGAAACCATATATCTTACCAATAATCCATGTTAGAATCCATCACAACATATTTCAGGATCAGACCACCAACTAATCAAAACTGCAACACTTAATGTCAATATTTCTGAATCACCAAGAATAATTTTTGGATCACTAGGAAACACCACAACAAAGACTAAGACCTAAAAACAATACAAGTTGCATTTTCATATATTCAACCTTTATTTCCAAAACATAAACTTTTTGGAAATACAGCTAAATAAAATTCATCTTCAACTACATAATTTTTTTACTGAACCACTCATATTTGGATAGAACTATTGACTTCCAGACCTAATATAATAAATTTTAAGCATTGACAAACATCATTCTCATAATATCTAGAATACATACTTATCTTCCACTTTTCTAAATACATTTCTTAATCTATAACACTTAATACATATTTGTCTTCCATTATTCTGTAGCACTGAATACATACATGTCTTCCACTGTTTTATAGGTTTAGAAGCACTAACATTTCCAACACACAACCTTACATTTTTTAATATATTTGAACATGCCACAAATAAATACTTTCAAACCATAGTGTTTGAGTAACCACATACACCTCCAGGCCACAGTGGTCGATATCAATGACAACAAATAATAACAACCAAATATATATTTCCAACAATCTCCCCCTTTGTCATCAATGGAAAACAACCACCAAAAAATATTTCAGTAAGATATGAATCACTATCAACTCCCCCTTATTCAAATAACCAAAACATTCTTGAACACATTATCAAATAAATATTTTCCTTATCTTTCTCCCCCTTTTCCAATAAGGACAAAGGCCAAAGACATACTTTCCACTGCATAACTCTGATAACAGTCACTAGTATCAGTCAAAAAAAGAATATGCAGAAAGCTCCCCCTAGACAAATGCACCACTTTGATATGTTAAGCTAGGAGGAGGGGGAAATATGATGGAACATATCATCACCAATATTCAATCTTCCTAACTAACTCAACATAGTATGAATCTTTTCAAATGGCATATAAACTTTGTCTGATGAGACATGAAAAGAAACATCTTCTCACTAGTAGTTGTCAGCACATCAATACTTTCAATTTCCTTATGTTCATCAACAAATTTATATTATTCCTCTTCATTTTCACTTGGAACAATCACCGAAGTAGAGAAACACTCTGAACACATCCATTTGACATTATTTTCTTGTTTACAATAAGACAAAACCTTTGTAGGCATATTTCTCATACTTTTGCACTTATATTTATCTTTCCCTTCACTATTAGAAACAAATAGATCTGTCACAACTTCAATTCTTGCAACACCAATATCCTTTGGAGTATCAATAACACTTATACAATCTTCCCTAGGAATTTTATAGAGAAACACAATTACACAAACAATTTCAGATTCTACCTCTTCTATGCAATAGAGATTCATACCAACATAGAAGATTGCATTATAAGGTTAAACCGGTCAATTTCCATAGAAGGAAACGAGTTCCATAGACTCATCCTATCCTTCAACTTATCAAAGAATATTCTAAATTCAAAAACATTTTTATCCAAGTAATCCAAATGCATATCATTTCTCTAATTCGCATTTGAACACAACTTAGTATGAACAATCTTTCACATGCAATGAAACAAATATTACACTATTTACAGAACCATACAGTAACCTTAATGGACCAAAAAACATAAATTCTACAACCAGAAAAAAAATTCAAGCCTTATTTCCATATTGCTAAGGAGATACTCAACATCCAACCATAAGGGGGGAAATAAGTTCACATGAAAAATCCCCCTCAGACCGTGCAATCTAAGTCATTTAACAGCAAGGAAACAACATCCAAAATGGATGTCTTACCACCATCAGTAGCACCATATGCATTCTTATCAAATATGGCTTGTTCTTTTATTTTGAGTATTCTTCAATCATCAAACAATCATCTTGTTTATCCATACTTTTGCAAAACATTGCAATATGTCATATCATGTTATAGTTATAGAAAACCAAACCATCACTTTTCATTTTTGCAATTTCATTATTCCTGACATTGATATTTGTTAACCAACTAATGTTAATGGTGATCAAAAATGAGTTTTTGAAGAGTACAAGCAATTAGAATAATTAGATCAGTTGTTACTTTGTCATTGATATCAAGAAATTGATTTTTGGTCTATATTAAGATGCCATATCAATTGGAGAGGACATTACTTGGGAAGATAATAAAGACCCAACAATGATAAGGAACTATTGATATAGTTGTATCTTACTTAACATTTTATGTTGTTAAGTTGGTAAAGCAGAGAGGTCAAGTCGGTAAAGGCAACAACCTAGTTACCAAGTGACATTGACAACTGAGCAAGGTCAGTTACTGAGCAAGGTTGGTAACTGAGTAAATTCAAATACCAAGTGAAGATATTCACCGAAGTCACCGAGCATAGAAAAAAGCTTTAAAAAATATTGAATACAAGGAGAAAAATGAATTTAATGCAAAGGCACCTAGATCAAGAAGTTTCCAAGCATGAAGATGAAGTTTGTTGCAAGATCTACGGTCATGAAAAGTAAATTTCAAAATTAGTGATGTAGATTAAGAGGCAAAAGAAAGTTATGAGTTCCACAAAAAAGTGCAAGTCATGAGGCACAATTAACCGCTTAATCAAGTTGCAAATTGAATCAGCTCATTTGAGAAGATTGGATGGCTAAGCACAATTGAGGGAAAACCTAACCAATAGCATTAAGAGACAAAACAAAGGCCTATATATTGATGAGTCTATATGTTTATACAGAGTTTTTGGTGAAGTGATAAGTTGAAGAGATACCGAGAAGAGTAGTGAAAGAGTTGGATAACTAGTCAAGAGGAGTGACTGATGAGTTGATGAGTTGTAGATGTCAGTAAGTTTCAGGGAGAAAACAAAGGATCTGATCAAGAAAAGTATAGTTGCAGAATCACAGGTCACATTAGTACACTGTTGCTTACTAGCATTTGTAACAGAAAATATCTTAATCGAGTTGACCTAACAAGTCCTTTTGTAAACCCTTGAGAAAGGTAACAATCTAGGATGAGTGTTTAAGCCCTCTAACCAGTCCACTCCTAAAAGGGTGAAGATCTTAACAGGTCTAAGGTAAATCCCCTAACAGGGTCACATCTAAAAAATGTGCATTGTAATCTTTAACATGATTGGATCTTAACTAAGTATACTTCAGAAGAGTATTTATTTTGTGGGTGACAATTCCCATGGATGTTTTTCCCGAATTGGGTTTCCTCATTAAATCTTGTGTTACATGTGATTCTTGATAATTGTGAATATTATTTGTTTAAGTTATATGCTTTTATCAAGTTTGTGAAGAATTTTCAAGTTTTGGTTGTTGGTGTTGTTTGATTCACCAAGCTGAATCAAAGGTTTATATTTAAACTACTAAGGCTCAATATTTTATGATTCACCCCCTCCCACTCTCAGTAAACCATCTTTAGTAGAGTAAACCAACAATTGGTATTAGATCTAGTGGTCGGAGAAGATAAGTTTAAAGGTACTTGAGCTAAAGGTCCAAAGATGTATAAGAGGGAAGCATCGAAGTTGAATAGGAATAAATTTTCTACATGGCATAACAGAATGAGGATTCACATATATGGTATTGGAGATTATGCACTAGATCATCTTGACAATGAGTACTCACCTCCACTATTTGGTCCTCTAACGCTTGAGAAGATAAGAGAAAGACAAGAACATAGACAAGTGATGATAGAGATAACTTCTACTCTCACCGACCTAGAAATCAATGATTTAGAAGGTTGTACTACTACTAAAGAGATGTGAGATAGGATTACACTAGTTTTTTGTGGAGATCAACATGTTCATAAAGCTAAGGTTGAAATCTTAAGAGGAAATTTTGAATCAATAAAAATGAAAGAAGGAGAAAACATTACTACATATAGCATGTGACTAAAGGAGATTGCTATTGCAATTAGAGGTGTTGGTGGAATCATTAATCAAGAAGATGTTACAAGAAAGATGCTTAGAATACTGCTTTCTATCTATGTCATATGTGTGTCTACTATTCAAGATTTGAGATCCATTCCACAAGTGGTTGTTACTTTGGATGCCACAATTGGTAAGCTAATTGCTTTTAAGCTAAATGATTTTGATAATAGTTTTCCTACTACTTCTAAGATTGAATCTGTATTCAAATCATCCTTGACTATTGGGAAGTCTAAATATTCTAGATCTAGTGATGGATATGCAAGTAGTGCTAGTGAAAGGTTTCATAGTTGTAAGAGTGAGCTTGAATATCTATATGTTGAAGATGAAAAGAATGAAGCTGAATTTGAATAATTATTAGCTAGGAGTCTATTGAGAGGTAAAGGAAAGTACAGATGTAAGCTACCTTTGAAAAAAAATTCATGAAACAAGATTGGTCACATAGCTTCTAATTTTCCTAAAAATAATGAGAAGAGAGATAACAGAGACAATAAAAAGACTAAGAAACAGATTTAGAAGATTTAGAAATTTCAAGAATAAAGGAAAGAAAGAATGCTACATTGTCGAAGGATATTCATCTAATGATGACACCAATAATCATGAAGAATAATTTGTTTATGTTTCTATTAAAGATGAATCTGATGAAGAGAGCTACATTGAAGAAAAGGCCCTAATATCACAGGTAAGTAAAAATTATACATGGATTATAGATAGTGGTTGCTTACACCACATGACTGGTGATACTGACAAATTTATTACTTTGAAAGATCATAATGGTGGTAATGTTAGATGTGGAAATGATGCCCCATATCTTTTAAAAGGAAAAGGTTCTATAATTCTACTAAACATACTAAGTGTGATGATGTCTACTGGGTTGAAGGCTTGAAATATAATTTGTTGATACTGTTGGAGATTTTCTTCTATGAAAATAATTGATTGTATATTTTCCATTGATGACAACATATAATATACAACAGGTATCCTATATGTTATTATCAGTACAAATGCTTTAGAGCTATGCATGTTTATTTCCATGGTGTATACATGTTCTAGTGGTTATGTGCATTCATGCTGAGTCAGATATGCATTTTCAGTTGAGTTATGATTAGTCAGTTATGGCAGTTACAATTTTTGGAGTTTATTTGTTAAGAGCCGACGTAAATACAGTGTTTCTTGAGTTGCACCTATCTTGAAGATATGCGTGTTTGTATTCATGTTTAGTTATGAGTTAAAGATAATTACCCAAAGGCGCTAAACATGTTTCAACAGAATCATGATGTTAGAGTTAATTTGGTGAAGCCGACTTTGTGAAGCGTCGCATCTATTCAGTTTGAGTTGTGTGGTCCTAATTTGTATTGCGTGCTTGGTTGAGCCAACAAAGAATTTTATGAAGTGTTTCCAGATACTGTCATGATCTTATCCTTGTTGAAGATACATATAGCAGTTCAGATATGTTCGCTAAGTGTCAAAAATATTGTGAAGAAGGAAAGACAGAGAATAGCAGATAGTCAGAAAGAATAAGTTGAAGATCTATGTGAAGGAACATAAGTTGATTGCAAATCATTGGAACTGATCAAGACAACAGGCCTACTTAAATAGTTCATTTTCTAGATATAGTGTATATCTGTTATACTGAAGGTTGTAGCCTTCACCATATTAGCAGTGAGCTATTGGACAGTGAGTCCTCACCCTTAACTGGGTTATCTGTAAAAGACTCCTAACAGGGTCCAACCTTTAACCAGGTCTCTATACTTCTTGTATTGTAAAGATCAACTCCTAACAGGGTTCTAAGATCTTCTAACATGGATCATTATAAACTAGTGCAGTTATTTGTGGGTGCTAATTCCCATCGGGGTTTTTACCTATTTAGTTTCCCCGTAATCAAATTGTTGAGTACTTCATTGTGTTATCTGAATGTGCATTTACTTTATATCAAATTACATTAAAGAAAGAGAAAAGAATTGAATTGACTGATAACTAATTCAACCCNATTCCCCCCCCCCCCCCCCCCCTCTCAGTTATCCTTAGGACTTTTCCAACATATACATCTACAAAGAGTTGTTTGTTTTCTAAGACTAAAGATGTATGGCTATGGCAAAAAAAAAATTCATGTTAATTTTGACAACTTAATGAAAGTAAGTAAGAAGAACAAAGTAAGAGGTCTACCGAGTCTAGACAAACCTAAGATTGTAATGTGTAAAGGTTGTCAAGTAGGTAAGATGACAAAATTGAGATTTACAAGCAAAACCTATACTACACAAGGTATATTGGAATTTGTACACACCGACCTATGTGGTCCCATGAGAATACAAAGCTACTATGGAGATAGATACTTCATATTGTTTGTTGATGATCACTCTAGAATGATGTTGTTTATCTTTTTAATAGAAAAATCTGATGCATTTCAAATGTTTAAGTGGTATAAGTCTAGATTTGAAAAATAAATAGGGAGACAGATGAAATGTCTAAGATCTAACAGAGGCAGAGAGTTTACATCAAATGAATTTGCACTCTTATGCAATGAACATGGTATAAAGAGGCAGATGTTTGCACCAAGAAAACCACATTAGAATGGTATGGTAGAAAGGAGAAACATATCCATTGTGGATTGTGCAAGAACATTGATGATTGAGAATGGGATTTATCAAACCTTCTGGAGAGAAGCATTCAACACTACTTCTTATACACTTAACCAAGTCCAACTAAAGAAGGGAAAAAAAAACACCTTATGCGATCTAGTATGGACACAAACCCAATGTAATTTACTTCAAAGTATTTGGAATTGGGTGTTATATTATTAAAGATGCAAGAGATGGAAATTTTGACTCTAAAGGAGATGAAGGAATATTTTTGGGATATTCTACAATAAGAAAAGCCTATAAATGTTTGAATAATAATACTAAAAAAATTATAGAAAGTGTAAATGTGAGGATTGATGAATTTGCAGAGAAGAATGATGAAGACAGCAAGAAGGAACCCGAGGATTATTAGATATTTGTTTATGTATAAATTGAGATTATTGAAACCCTACCGAAAGAACAAACTAAGGAAGAAGATGAGCAAAGAGAGCTTCTATCAAATGATGGAAATGAAGGGATAACAATGGCTTCCAAGCCCGTATTGGTAGAGTATGTAAAGAGACACCACTCACCATGCAAAATCATTGGAGATAAGACTGATGGAGTTCAAACAAGAAGCAAGATAAGAGAAAACACATGTCTAATATATGAACTTGAACCGAGAAAAGTAAAAGACACTTTAGAAAGTGAAAATTGGATGAAAGCAATGAAGGAAGAGATAGATCAAATTCAAAAGAATAATACATGGACTTTGGTATCGAGACAAAAAGATAAGAACATGATCGGTACTAATTGGATTTTCATAAATAAGTTGAATGAGCATGCTAATGTAATCAGAAATAAGGCAAGATTAGTTTGCAAGGGGTATGCATAAGAAGAAGGAACTGACTATGGTGAAACTTTTGCACCTGTTGCTAGATTAGGAGTAAGGATTCTACTAGCATATGTGGCTTATAAGGGATGAAAAATTTATCAAATGGATGTTAAGTTTGCATTTCTCATTGGTATTCTTGAAGAGGAATTATTTATTAAACGAGTTGAAGGATTTGTTGAGAATAATAACCGAGACATGGTATGAAAATTACACAAAGCATTGTATGGCTTGAAACAAGCACCCCAAGCATGGTATGAGAGATTGCATTCATATCTAATCAAAATAGGATTTTGAAGAACTAGTGACAACAACAATGTGTATCTAAAATGTGATGGTAATAACAAGGTTTTAATTGTTGAGATATTTGTTGATGACATTATCTTTGGAGGAAATGAAACATTGTGTAGATCTTTTGTTGAGGAGATGAGAAAGGATTTTGAAATGTCTATGATTGGAGAGATAAAGTTCTTTTGGTATGGATGATTCAAAACTAGTTGGAACACCGATGGTCACTGGCTACAAATTATCTAAAGAGGATGAGTCACAAGAAGTAAATGAGGCAATCCATGATTGGTAAGTTGAAATATGTAGTGCACAGTAGACCTGGAATTGTTGCAAGGTTTTATTCTGATCCAAAGAAAACACATATGTCTGCAGTTAAGAGAATTTTTAGATATCTGAAAGGCACTAAAGATTTTGGCCTACTATACAATAAAGGAGGAGACTTTGACTTGAAAGTATACACTGATGTTGATTGGGATAGAAACATTTGATGACATAAAAAATACAAGTGGAGAAGCATTATTTTTAGGAGAAAGACTAGTTACATGGCTAAGAAAGAAACAACATTGTATATCATAGTCTACTATTGAGGCTGAGTATGTTGCTACAACTATGAATTGTGAAAATATTGTGTGGACCAAACAACTACTAGAAGGTATGCAAGAAGAGATCACCAAACCAGTCACTATTTATTGTGACAATACAAATGCAATAAACATATCAAATAATCTAGTAATGCACTCAAAGACCAAGCACATGTCTATCAAGTATCACTACTTGAGAGAGAAAGTATAATACAAGCTTGTAATGTTGGAGTATGTGAATTCAAAAGAATAGATTGCTGACATATTCACCAAGACACTACTGAATGATGCTTTTGAGAATCTCAGAGGTAAATTAGGGGTCCTACCCCTATCCAAAATTCATTAAATGAAAAAGGCATGTTGCATAAATTCTAGAACACATTAGAATATCTAAATTTTGAGTTGATGCTGAATGGTCACACTTTAGGTGATGCCTAAAGTTGTGAAAGGAATTATGTATGCAAAGAATAAATAAATACATGCAAGGTATGATTCACTACCTAAACAAGATTTTGGGAGAATGGATCTTTGACATTATTTTCAAAGAGGGAGGAGAATGTAATTGATGAGTATATAATTGATGACTCTAGTTGACTCCACAAGGGAGAAGTAATCACAAGAGAGAAATAAGAACAAGGGAGAAGTAAGTTTTTGATACAAGTAAATGAGACTACATGAAAGAGGGAGAATGTAACATAAGGAAAAGAGGAAGAACAAGCTAAGAGAGTGTAGAGATAGTACAGAGAGATCAGAGTAAACCATCATCAATTTATATTGTTGTCATCAATGCCAAAGAGGGAGATTGTTAACCAACTAGTGGTAATGGTGATGAAGACCAAGTTTCAGAAGAATACAAGCAAGTAGAATGATTAGATCATTTATTAGTTTGTCATTGATGTCAAGCAATTGATTTCTGGTTTATATTAAGATGTCATATCAATCAAAGATGAAATTAATTGGCAAGATAATAAAGATCAGACAATGATAAGGAACTATTGATATTATTTTTTATTACTTAACATTTGATGTTATTAAGCTAGTAAAGCAAAATGTTCAAGTCGATAAAGTTAACAACCTAGTTACCGAGTAGTGAAGTGTGTGTCGGTCAAGTAGAGAAAAGACAGTTACCGAGTGAAGTTAACAATTGAGTAAGGTCAGTTACCAAGAAAGGTTGGTAATCGAGAAAAGTCAGATATCGAGTGAAGATATTCACCGAAGTCACTAAGCATGGAATAGAGCATGAATAGAGATTGAATACAAGGAGCAAAATGAATTTGATATAAAGGCACGTAGATCAAGAAGTTCCCAAGCACAAAGACTATGTCTGTTGCAAGATCTACAATCATGAAAAGTAAATTTCAAAATCAATGATGTAGAGTAAGAGGAAAAATAAAGTTGTGAGTTCCAAGAAAAAGTGCAAGTCACGAGGCATGATTAACCACTTAACCGAGTTAAAAATACATTGAATCAGCTTATTTGAGAAGATCACACGGCTAAGAACAATTGAGGTAAAACCTAACCAATATGATTAAGAGGAAAAACAAAGGCCTATATATTTATGAGTCTATATGTTTATACAGAGTTTCTAGTGAAGTGATAATTTGAAGAGCTACCAAGCAGAGTAGCGAAAGAGTTGGATAACTAGTCAAGAGGAGAGACTAATGAGTAAATGAGTTGTAGAGGCTAGTAAGTTTCAGAGAGAAAAAAAAGAATTAGATCAAGCAAAGTATAGTTTTAGAATCATAGGTCACATTAGTACACTGTTTCTTACTAACATTTGTAACAGAAAATCTCTTAACCGTGTGGATCTAACAAGTCCTTTTGTAAACCCTTCAAAAAGGTAGCATTCTAGGATGATTTTTTAATCCCTCTAACTAGGCCACTCTTAATAGGGTGAAGATCTTAATAGGTATAAGTTTAATCCCCTAAAATGGTCACACCTAACAAATGTGCATTATAATCTTTGACAGGATTGGCTCTTAACCGAGCATACTTCAGAAGAGTATTTCTTTTGTGGGTGACAATTCCCATGGAGGTTTTCATAAATTGGGTTTCCTCATAAAATATTGTGTTACATGTGATGCTTGATAACTATGAATGTTATTTGTTTAAGTTATATGCTTTATCAAGTTTATGAAGAATTGTCAAGTTTCGGTTGCTGATGTTGTTTGATTCACCGAGCTGAATCAGAGGTTTAGATTTAAAGTACTAAGGCTCAATATTTTTTGATTCACACCCCCCCCAATTAAACCATCTTTAGAAGGGTAAACCAACAATATTTATATTTCATTCAACCTTTCTATGACAATATGCATTGTAACCATATAAGTATCCATTGAATCTCTTAACATTTCTATTCACATTCACACTGTTGAAGCTCTAAAAATTTATATTCAAATTCATTCTATTTATGCACTAAATTGCCTTACTCCCTACCTTATTGTTATGATAGCATATTCCATTAAAAACATAACTCCTTTTTAAATTTTTACATTCATTAACTTTGTGCCCTACTATATTGAAAAAAAAAGACTCTATCAAAAGATGAATACCTGGAATGAATAAGAGAAAGTATCTTATTCATCATCCTCTTTTTGTCCCTTTCTTGTATCTAGTTTACCAAATTCTTTTTATATTTCACCTACTTCTAGTCTACCAAATCCTTTTTATCTTACACATACTTTTGGTCTATCATATCCTTTTTTATTCTTGCTTCGTGTATACCATATCCTTTTTACCTTCTTCTTGCTCCTAGTTTACCAAAACCCATTCAACTTCCACTAGATTTTTTGATTCATGATTTCTCTCCTCATTTTTCTTTAGCAGTTCAGATTCTACTTTTTCTTGTTTGAGTTCCATCTCAAATTCATCCCCCCATCTTCCATCACATTGAGTTAGAGAACATAGATTCTCAAATTTATCTTCAATATAATAGATATTCCTAGTAGTCCTAAAACCTTTGGCAACCATTTTTACCAGTCTGTTTGTTTTTTATAACACAACCATCACTTTTGAACATAATTTCATAACATTTCATACTATAACGCCCTACCAGGGAGCCTAAGAGGAAACACTATTCTAACCCAACGCAAATGTCATATTTTTTTAATACAAATGAAAATTTATCTAAACACATTTGCATTGTTAACTCAGCATTATCCATCTTAATATTATACAAAATACACAAGTTAAAAGAGGAAGTAGAAATGTATTAACATTTTCCTAAATGTACACTTCATGAACGTGACAATAAATTTTTCTTAACCCAAGTCCTCTCAAGATTCCCTAACATTTCTATTGGAAGCAACGTAACTAATGCATAACTATCCATCCATCATTCAAAATGCTATATAACGCATTGTCCATTAAAGTTAGGTTCATTTTATAGCTCTAATATAGATGTTCCTAAGTCCTTTCTTTCTTGGACATTTATAATATCAAATCATTTAAACAATTGCATAGCTATCATAGACATGATCATTTTCCTTTTAACCAATAACATAAATTAATGGATTTAAACACTATTTCCTTACTAAGAGTACATTCAAAGAAACCTTTCACATCATTTTTTTGTATCTAGTAACTCATAAGAGATCAAGTCAATTTTATAATATAATCAATTCTAACCTAAGCACCTTCAACTGCATAATCATCTATCTCACTGTTTCCTATCTCATATTATGTAATCAGATCTATATTAAGTTACATACTTACTAGTATTGCACTATCAGTTCTCTTAAAGTATATTCTGGAACCTATCATAAATCACTTCTAGCAATGAGCATTTATATTCATTAAATGATTTCTACTAAAGTATCATCCATAGTATTTACATTTAACCATTCGAGTAAGAGATACATATTTCCTTAACCATTATCTAACATCATTAAACACCATGATATTTTATCCATACACTGACCATTGATTCCATACCCAAAAATTGTTATTCATTTTATTATGTACAAAATCACATTTTATTCTTAGGTTCATTCCTTTACCATCAACTTATAAATCATAAGAAAATAAATTATCTTTTACATAAAAAAAAATAAGGTCATTTCTTTCTTAAATGCTCATAACAAATCTGAATTACAACTTAGTCTTACCCCTTTTCTTTCACCTGGAACTGCCCACCCCTTTTACATTGCCTTGAATAGAAATTAAATCATAATCCATAAGTTACATCAAAATACATCATTATGTCACATATATATGACTCCTTTTAGTATATTACAATTTTGTGAATATTGATACATCAACATAAAACAATATACAATATAAGGTCTTCAACTACTAATCTGGAAAGGAACATGTGCAGGGATCATCCATGAGACCATGAATGGTACCTTGATATAATAAAGAGTAACCACACAACCATTTGGGACCTATAGGCCCACTCCCACAAGATAGGAGATAGAAACCAAGGACTACGCAAGAGGAGACAACTAGGACATACCACCTAGGGTGAAACCCTTCCTAGAAAACAAAGCATGAGACATAATTAAAAAACAAGAAAGATAAGACTACTAGAGGCATAATAAAATCCATGTGTAAAAGCTCTAGGCTAAAAGTTAGGTGAGTTTCATTGAATATAACTCACCCCTTGGTTTATCTTTTCTAGCCTCTCTAGGCCCCGATCGCCAAGTAGGCACATGAAGAACCAGACATCTTTCATGAAGACAAGGTTTTTTTATTGTTTCATCTCACATAAAGGAACATTCTCCACTCCCATAGCTTGTACAAGCACTCATGGAATGGGTGAGGGATCAGTTAATATTTATTAATGTGTATTTACCCCATTCCGAATTCATTTATTTAGGTTATCCCTTGATTACAAAACTCATAATGGGTTATTCTAGCTAGCCACTTTAGGTCTCCAACCCCCACTGTGAGTCACTCACCTAGTGTACCTAGGTTCTCTACGCACAAAGTAAAACACAATAAAGAATAAAGAGTCTCTTAAAATAAAAAATCATGTCATCATAACAATATAGTATCATTTGATTGGGTTTATATTATCATTGGTTATCCCTAGTCCACCGAACAACCCTAAACCTAATATAGTATTCAAAATGGTTCAAAATGCATAAGAGGGCATCAAAATGAATCAAAAAAGATTTATACATGAGAAAAAAATAATAAGGATTTCATAAAAGGAGTTTCATAATCAAATTATAACATCAAATTCTGGTTTAGGAAACCATTTATTGCCCTTGATTCACTAGACACTGTTAAAACCTAATCAGGCACTCAAATTGATTCAAAACACATCATGAAATCTCAAAATGCATCAAGAGCATAGAAAATTATTGATAATTAAAAAATAGGTAATTTATGACCAAAATCATCCAAATGCATAAACCTAATTCCTCTAGTATAGACCTAAACCATCTAATATGCAAGTATAAACCAGAAACCCTAAAATTGAGCAGTTGGTCATTATTTTTGCACACTTGGGCCTAGTTCTGCACACTTGGGAAACATTTCTATGCACTTGGGCCTATATTTTTCATACTTGGTCTAAGTTGTTTCAAATTTTCGCTTACAGGGGTACACTTAGACTCTTCTTCTACGCAGTTGGTCCAGGAACTAGGCAATCTATGAAAGGTCTCTGATACACCATAAACTTGGCAAGATAGGGGTATTGGAAGTGAAATATAAGGTGATGAACTATAAGTGATTGAATGTTTGAAGATGACAAGTTGATGATCGCCAAGCTACAGAAATTAAATGCAAGACATTAAATCAATTAATGTATTATATTGTCATTGATGTCAAATTGATATAATCTGATTGGTCATATACATAATATCATAGACTTCAAGAAACCAAATAGATAAATTTTATATTATCTGAAAACATATAAAGCTAGCGTACACCGAGTGACAGTAAACACCGATGGACAGTGCACACCAATGGATAGAGAACCCCAAGAAAGTCATAGTGTATACCGAGCACCGCAACCCAGAGCATAACTGGAGTGAACCCTGAGCAGTTCACAGTGTTGACTGATAGACAGTATTGATGCCCGAGGAAAACTAGATTCAATAACCAATCAAACTAAGGGTTTATCACCGATTAGAACTGGAGTTAGGAAATGACAAAAATACTTAGCTGGAAGGAACTATAATTAGAGTTAACTGATTGATTACTTTGTTTTCATTGATCAGATAAACTAAGGATAAGAAGGAGATTTAAAGAGCATAAAACAAGGAGAGATTTGTGGAATAAATCTAAAGCAAAGCTTTAAAGATTAAAGAAATGCATGGCAATATTTGCAGATCAAGAAATCTATCTGTGTCAAGAATAAGAAAGTCAAAGAGATTAAGCGGTGAAATCATGTCTATATAAAGAGATTATTAATTCATTATGAAAGAGATGAATTCTGAATATAATTCTAGTGAAGATAGAATTCTTTATGAAAATCTGATCATACAGGCTGAGGAACAAAGCCAAGAATTCTACAAACACTGAGAAACATAGAAGCAACAACATTCACCGAGTAGAAAGGACGAGGGGAGAAAAGGATTAGAAGAGCATATTAATCAGAGAGGTATTATAAAATTACAATAGATCTAAAAATCTGCAATATTAAATTGTATTAATGAACAGATCATTTACTTTTTCAGCTTAACCATTGATTCAGAAAATCTCTTAACCGAGTGGGATTTAATAGTCCTTAATGTATTGAGATAATCAATAGTATCAAAAGTTTTTTCTTGATGGCAGGATAGTGAATGCCTAAGGTCAAAAGACTAACCAATGCTTTTAAATCCTCTAACAAGGTCACACTTAACAATGTTCTTGTAACCTTTAACAGGGTTGGCTCTTCACCGAGCTCACTTCAGAAGAGTGAAAATTTTGGGTTATCGGTCCCAAGTGGTTTTTCCCTTAACAGGGTTTCCACGTTAAAATTCCATGTGTCAAATGTGTTTATGGTTCATTTCTTTGATGATTTTCTTTACACATTACTAAAAAAGGATTGGTCAATAAACACTAGGTTTATTTACTGATATTCAGTAAAGGCTAGGAAAAGATAAACTGATGTTCAGTAAAGCTTAAGAAAAGGATAAATAGTATACTCATCGAGCAGCATATATATGTTAGATTTACACAAGGCATGCATCTTTTAGGACTGAAGATAACTAGAGGTTTTATATATGTGATATAAGTTTTGGTTAAATAATTAGATTAATCTTTGAGGCCACTGATTCACCCCCCCTCTCCCCCTCTCAGTTATTCTAACAATTGGTATCAGAGCTTGTGTGCTTGGAAGAGATTTTAAAGACTCAAGCTAAAAATCACAAGATGAGTAAAACAGATGTGCTTAAGTTGAACAAGGACAAATTTGCACCATGGAAAAGTGGGATAAGACTCCACCTATCATGTATTGGAAATGATGGCACATAGCACATGGATACTAAATTTATTTTACCTACTGGACCTCCGATAGTTGATCAATTGAGAGAGAAGAATGAACACAATTCTATGATGATAGAACTTTCTTCCTCACTCTCTGATGCTGAATTTGAAGATGTCAAACCATGCACCATTGCAAAGAAAATGTGGGACAAACTCAAGCTAGTACATGGAGGAGATAAAAACGTGTTGAGAGCTAAGGCTGAAATCCTAAGAGGAAAGTTTGATGACGTAAGAATGACAAAAGGAGAAATCATCACTTAGTACATCTGTAGAATCAAAGAAGTTGTCAATGCTATCCGAGGAATAGGATGTGTTCTTGAAGAAGAAATAGTGGTAAGTAAAATTATAAGAACCTTACTATCTATTTATGCTATTAGAGTATCTGCAATTAAAGAAATGAGAGCAGTAGCAAATAAAAATGTTACTCTATATAGTTTGATTAGTAGACATATTTCATTTTAGATGAATAAATTTGACAACAGTGTCTTACCAACTATTGAGTCTGCATTCAAATCTTCTCTAAAAATTAGTAAATAAAATCATAAACACACTATGAGAAATGATAGTGAAAGTGATAGTGATGAATAATAACTTGATGAAATTGAAGCACTAATGGCTAGAAGATTGCAAAGAGGAAAAGTTAGATACAAAGTTAAATTACCATTGGTCTATTTTAATTGCAAAGAGATTGACAGTTTGTTGCTAGATGTCCTAACAAAAGAAAAGATGACAAAAACAATGATAGATCTTATGAAAAGAAGTTTGAAAAAGGTGATGATCGAGATTACCGAAGAAACTGACAATATGACAGAAGAGATAATTGAGACTACAAGGAAAAAGGCAAGAAGGCTTGTTACCTAGTTGATAACAAAGCTGAAAATACTGACACCGAGTCTGATGAAGATATTGGGATAGTATTTGTTGCTATGAAGGATGATTCAGATGAAGAAGAAAGGTATGTTGAGACTACACTCATATCTAAGGTTAGTAAAAATGATGTTTGGATTATTGATAGTGGTTGTACTCACCACATGACTGGAGATAAGGAAAATTTTGAAACTTTTGAATATTATAATGGTGGATCAGTAAGAGTGGGTAATGACTCACCTTGTCCAGTTGAGGGTAAAGGAACCATCATGTTGGATAATTTGATCATATGTGAAAATGCATATTGGGTTAAAGGAATTAACTATAATCTATTTTTATTTTCACAACTGAATAACACAGGACACCGATTTGCATTTGAGAAAAAAATGTTATAAACACTGAGAGGGGGGGGTGAATCAGTGTTTATCAATTAATTATATTTCAGCCAATTAAACATAAAAAAAATATGCATTCAAGAATCTTAACACAAGAACACATAACACATAATTTGATTACGGAGAACCTTGATTAGAGGAAAACTCCAGTGGGGATTAGTACCCGCAAAATATTGTACTAGGTAGCTATCTCTACTAAGCTAGTGAAGTGTGACTTGAAGTTTGTTAGTACACTATCCACATGTTCAACAGTTTGAGCTTTTGCAACTTTCTTATCAGCAGGAACTAACTCATTCAGAATGTTTATTGATTCAATAAAGCATGGGTTCCTCATCACATGTTTCTCCTTTGCCTTTTCCATGGCAAGGACGCTGATCTTAATGAGGTCTTCTTCTTCCCATGCGTCAAAACTTGCTGAATTAGGAGTTAATCTTGACAACAATGAGGTGGATGGTGACAGAATAGTATTCTGACTTGTGTCTACACATTCACTTTTGATATGTACCTCTTTAACTGGTGACTCATCAACTTGAGTGTCTTTCTCCTTA
>MU227083.1:5655805-5670366 GCA_018584345.1 Thuja plicata
CAGATCTTTTCTTAGCCTTTTAATAAGTATTTGAGAGCCATCATTTTTCAATCTTAGTTCTTCATTTTCTTTTTCAGATCTGTCAAGATCTTCAAGAGCTTCTTCAAGATTATTTTTCAAATGTTTTTCTTCAGTTGATTCCATGATCTCCTCAAGTGGTCAAACTTTCTTTCAAAGGACCAAAGCTCTGATACCAATTGTTAGAAACACTGAGGGGGGGGTGAATTAGTGTTTATCAATTAATTATATTTCAACCAATTAAACATAAAACAAATATGTATTCAAGAATCTTAACACAAGAACACATAACACATAATTTGATTACGGAGAACCTTGATCAGAGGAAAACTCCGGTGGGGATTAGTACCCACAAAATATTGTACTAGGTGTAATGAACCTGTTAAAGTTCCTTTGCCCTGTTAGAAGCAGTCTTTACAAATTGAGTACAATGACCTGGTTAAGGGTATGACCCTGTTAAGAGTCTTTTACAATAACCTTGTTAGGGGTGGTGGACTCACTGTCCAAGGACTCACTATCCAATAAGATGAAGGCTACAACCCTCTGAATGTTGATATGCACTATATCAAAAAGGAACTGTTGTAGTGACACTGTTGTCTGATCAGTTTCGTGTATGCGTGAATGCTCTAAATTCTTCAAAGAGTTATATCATCTTTTGACTTCATTATACTGTCCCTCTGTAACTTCTTCTTACACAATAATCGACTTCTCTTACACGCTGTAACATAACAATACATTACATACTTATATCTTTACAAACGAATAGGCGCGACCCAAAACATAACACTTAGTCAGCCTCTTAACAAATTATACAATGCTTCCGAACAAGTCGGCTCAAGCATGTTTACAAAAAAATTAATTACATCATAACAAATTTATAACTAAAGGTGCATAGCCTTAGCATCACAAAACAATACACGCTGATCAAAATAGTAGTCGGCTTCTATGCTCTGTATTCTGGACTGGTTCCTGGACTGCAGTGTACTAATCTATCTTTAACTTTTCTGTACTGATGTTCTGTACTCCGCGCATTTGGATCTAGCATATATATACACCATAGAGTATATATCTAAGCACGCATATTCTAGTGTGATCTCTAACACACATGCTGATGTGCTGATCACTGTATCTGTTTGACTGCTCTGTATTATGTATGTAGTCATTTTATCTCCTAAGTTATCTTTGATATAAACTTAGTATAACTTTGTTGCCATGATTGACAACACAAAATAAGTCTTGCTTCCTTAGGAAGTCAACTTGCCAACACAAAAATGAAAATATCTATAATGAAATAGGAAGATTGATCAGTATTGGTGAACAAAAGAAAGGTAACCTATTCTATCTTGATAAGATTGAGACCACTTGTTTATTGGCTAGAAATGAAGACATTTGGTTGTGTCATAAATTTTTATCTCATGTGAATTTTGACAACATGGTTAGGATAAGAAAGAAAAGGAAAGTAAGAGGCTTACTGAGCATGTCAAAGCCCGACCATGTCATGTGTAAGAATTGTCAAAATGGTAAAATGAAAAATTCTAGTTTCAAGAGAAAAACCTACACATCTAATGCTATTCTAGAATTAGTCCATATTGACCTATGTGGACCAATGAGAACAAAGAGCTATAATTTTGATAGATACTTCATTCTCTTTGTTGATGATTATTCTAGAATTATGATTGTTATCTATTTAAAAGAAAAATTATAAGCATTTAAGATGTTTAAATGGTATAAAGATATAGTTGAAAAACAAAGTGGAAAGGAACTAAAATGTCTAAGATGAGATAGAGGAGGAGAATTTATTTCTAATGAATTCCCTGACTTTTGCAATGAGAATGGAATTACAAAATAGGTTTCTGCACCAAGAACACCACAGCAAAATGGGATTGCTGAAAGAATGAATAGATCATTGTTGATTGTGTTAGAACACTGATGATTGAAAAAGGAATCACACAAACATTCTGGAGAGATGTAAGTACTATTGTCTATACATTAAACCAAGTTCAATTGAAGAAAGACACCAATAAGACACCTTATGAGCTATGGTATAGATACACACCTAATGTAAGTTACTTTAGAATTTTTGGAAGTCAATGTTATATTTTGAGATATGATAGAAATGGAAAGATTGACTCTAAAAGTGATGAAGGAATATTTCTAGGTTGTACTACCAAAAGAAAGGCTTATAAATGTCTTAACAAATCCTCTAACAAAATCATTGAAAGTGAAAATGTCAAAGTGGATGAATTTGCTGAGAAAAATGATGAGGAAAGCAGAAAAGAAATAGAAGATTACAACAGATTTTTCTATAGTGAAGAACCTAACACTCTTCCTGAGCAACAGTGTATCACTATCAAGCGACAAAATAATGCACCCGAGCAACAGGCTACACACACTGAAAATCAGGAAATTACTCACAATGATGAACTGAGTAATGAAGGTCGAGATGATGATCAAAATGATGAACAAAGATCTGAACTGGTGCTTGCCAAGTATGTCAGAAGACATAATCCATAGGACCAAATCATAGGAGACAAAAGAGCTTGAATGGGAAGAAAAAGTAAGTCACTGAGCACTAGATGTCTGATTTGTGATTTTGAGCCTAAATCTATCAATACTACACTTGAGAATCAAGAATGGGTCAGTTCTATGAATGAAGAGATTGAACAGATTGAAAAGAACAAAACATGGACATTAGTACCTAGACCGAATGAAAAAAATGTCATTGGTACCAAATGGATATTTAGAAACAACCTGAATGAGAATTGAGAAGTCATAAGAAACAAAGAAAGACTAGTATGAAAAGGGTATGCACAAGAAGGTATTGACTATGGAGAAACCTTTGCACCCATTGCCAGACTAGAAGGAGTAAGAATTCTACTTGCTTATGCTTCTTTCAAAGGATTCAAAGTATACCAAATGGATGTAAAATCTACAAGTCTGAATGGAATACTAGAAGAAGATGTATACATTGAACAACCTGAAGGGTTTGTTGATCCTAACAAGAGAAACATGGTTTGTAGACTAAAAAAAGCCTTGTATGGATTGAAACAAGCACCGAGAGAATGGTATGAAATACTTCACTCTTACCTCATTAATATTGCATTTATAAGAATAAGTGATAACAGTAATCTGTATTTAAAAGAAGATACTAATGATAACATTCTGATTGCTGAAATATTTGTTGATGATATCATATTTGGAGGTAATGATATGTTATGCAAATCATTTGCTGGTGAAATGAGAAAAGAGTTTGAGATGTCAATGTTTGGGGAGATCAAATTTTTTCTTGGTCTACAGATTTTACAATGGGATGAAAGCATCTACATCACACAATCCAAATACATCAAGGAAGTTCAGAAGATATTCAAAATGGAGGACTCCAAACCAGTTAGAACACCTATGAAAATTGGATGCAATTTGACAAAGGAAGACAAGTCAATCAAGGTAAATCAGACCCTATATAGATCTATGATTGGAAAACTCATGTATGTTGTACATACTAGACTAGATATAGCACATGCAGTTGGAATAGTTACAAGATTCTCTGTTAATCCCAAGGAACCACACATGACTGATGTCAAAAGAATTCTGAGATATCTAAAGAATACTAAAGATAATGGCTTGTGGTATAATAGAGAAGGAAAATTTGAGCTTCAAGTCTATACAAATGTTGATTGGACTGGAAACATAGATGATAGAAAGAGAACAACATGAGGATCATTCTTTATGGGTGACAGACTTGTCACATGGATAAGTAAAAAGAAAGGATGCATTTCTCAATCCACTGTAGAAGCATAATATGTGGCTACTGCTACGAATTTCTCTAACATTTTCTGGATCAAACAATTACTAAAAGGTATGAATATGGAAATCCTTGATCCAGTAATTATCTATTGTGATAATACAAGTGTTATCAACATCTCAAAGAACTTTGTCATGCATTCTAAGAAAAAGAACATTGTTATTAAGTATCATTACTTAAGTGAACAAGTTCAAGAGAAAGAGGTGATACTGTAATATGTACAATCCAAAGAATAATTAGCAGACATATTCAAAAAGCCACTGCCAAAAGATACATTTGAGTACTTGAGGAAGAGACTAGGGGTCTGACCCTTATCTACTGGTCACTAAGCTGACTAAGACACTGCATCAACCTACACATTATCAGAAGATCAATCATGTTGATGCAACCAAAGATATGGACTGCAATAATATATTAGTACAAGAAGGTACTTATCTGAACTGAACACGAGAGAAATTGTTGGCTACTACAGAGCTATATTGTTGATGGACATGAGAAAGATATATTTTTGTTTGGAATTTTTGTCAAGGGGAAAGAATATATCCATATAAAATATCTATCTTAATCATCCAAAGGGAGAGAAGAGACATATTCATCAGGGAGATGAACAGTCAAAGGGAGAGAAAGATTCAAAGAAACAACCATCCATCCAAGGGAGAGAATTGGAGAGAAGTCAACACTGCATATCTATCTAGAAAAGGGAGAAGAGATTCTACAATAAAGGGAGAGACAAAATCATAATTTTCTACATCTATCCAATGAAGGTAATTAATCATGAATAAAGTACTCTGCAAGAATCAAATCTAAGCTAGAAGAGCTTACCGAGAGTCAGATATTTGTATTGGTTATAGAACAATAAGTTTGGTATGATATTGTATGCTTTACATTACATATTTCATATTGTTTTGATAAAGTATGTTGCCATTAATTCCAAAGGGAGAGATTGATGAGCTATAACTGATTGAATGTTTGAAGATGACAAGTCGATGACCATCGAGATACAGAAAGTAAATGCAAGACATTAAATCAATTAATATATTGTATTGTC
The DNA here is from genome assembly GCA_018584345.1 of Thuja plicata. Taxonomy (NCBI): domain Eukaryota; kingdom Viridiplantae; phylum Streptophyta; class Pinopsida; order Cupressales; family Cupressaceae; genus Thuja; species Thuja plicata. The sequence goes on from MU227083.1 coordinate 5,660,674, forward strand.
ATTTATGTCAACTTTATATAATCTGATTGGTCACATACATAATTTCATAGACTTAAAGAAACCAAAGAAATAAAGTTTATGTTATCAGAAAACATATAAAGCTAGTGTACACTGAGTGACAGTAAACACTGACGGATGGTGCACACCGACGGATAGAGAAATCCAAGAAAGTCACAGTGTATACCGAGCACCGCAACCCCGAGCATAACTGAAGTGAACCCCGAGATGTTCACAATGTTTATCGATGGATAGTATTGATGCTCAAGGACAACTAGAGTCGATGACCAATCAAACTAAGTGTTGATTATCGATCAGAACTGGAGTTAGGAAATGACAAAAACACTTAGCTGGTAGGAACTATAATTAGAGTTAACTGATTGATTACTTTGTTTTCATCGATCAGATAAACTAAGGATAAGAAGGAGATTTAAAGCACAGAAAACAAGCAGAGATTTATGGAATAAATATAAAGAAAAGCTTTAAATATTAAAGCAATGCATGGCAAGATTTGTGGATCAAGAAAACTATCTACGTCAAGGACAAGAAATTCAAAGAGACTAAGCGATGAAATCATGTCCATATAAAGAGACAAGTAATTCATTATGAAAGAGAGGAGTGTTGAATATAATTCTGGTGAAGATAGAAGTCTTCATGCAGATCTAATCATATAGGCTGAGGAACAGAGCCAAGAATTCTGCAGACACCAAGCAACAGAGAAGCAACAACATTCGCCGAGCAGAAAGAACAAGGAGGGGAGAAAAGGAACAGAAGAGCATATTGATCAGAGATGTATTATGGACTTACAATAGATCTAAAAATCTGCAATATTAAGTTTTATTAATGAACAAATCATTTACTATTTCAGTTTAACCATTGATTCAGAAAATATCTTAACCGGGTGGGATCTAACAGTCCTTAATGTATTAAGATACTCAAGAGTATCAAAAGGTTTTTCTTGTTGACAGCATAGTGAATTCCCAAGGTCAAAGACTAACCAATAGTTTTAAATCCTCTAACAAGGTCACACTTAACAGTGTGTTTTTAACCTATAACAGGGTTGGCTCTTCACCGAGCTCTCTTGAGAAGAGTGAAAAATTTGGGTTACCAATCCCAAGTGGTTTTTCCCTTAACAGGGTTTCCACGTTAAAAATCCATGTGTCAAATGTGTATATGGTTCATTTCTTTGATTTTTTCTTTACACATTACTAAAATGGGATTGGTCGGTAAACATTAAGTTTATTTACTGATATCTGGTAAAGGCTAGGAAAAGATAAACTGCTATTCGGTAAAGCTTAAGAAAAGGATAAATAGTATATTCACCGAGCAGCATATATATGTTAGATTTACACAAGGCATACATCTTGTAGGACTAAAGATAACTAGAGGTTTTATATATGTGATATAAGTTTTGGTTGAATTATTGAATTAATTTTTTAGGCCACGGATTACCCCCNGATTCCCCCCCCCCCCCCCCCCTCCTTCTTAGTTATTCTAACATAAGGAATACCCATTTGTGACCTCCTTGATTCCCTCCAAATAAATCCATCTGATAGACTCAAATCATCAAAATTAATTGGGCAATTGGCCTAGAATATAAACATGTCCTACGAAATATGAAGGAAAAATACACAGAAACTTTGTTTACATACACTATTACTTCATGAGTTAAAAAATAAACTATTAAACCATAAAGGGAATAAAAATAATATATGATAAACATAAAAAAATATATTAAATACTTTCATTCATGGAAAACACTTAAGAGTTATCAAACATTCACTAAGAATACATAAAAACACAATTTATTTTCTAGGATTAGATCCTACCTCTGGTCCTGCGTAGAATCCAAAAAGGATAAAGCAAGGCAGATTTAGATCTAATCCACACATGTACTCAAAATATTCATAAAAAAATCCAAAAGAAACCCAAACCAAATGTAAACTAGAGCAAAAAGTTTCACGGAAACAAACAACTCTTTCTCCAAATCTTAGATTTCTCTTCACCAAAAATTTTAATTCTAAAACTCTCTCCCTAAATCTATCCAAGCAACCTGAATCGATCAAATTCATCCCCTCTCTCCTCAATAATTTTATTTCTAAAATATGTTACAATGGTGAGAAAGACTGATTGCGCCGTTGGTCTCCTTGGTTGTTCAGTGTAGCTGTGGTTCATGACATGGCTTAACCACTTCATGTGTCTTCTATATGTCTAGTGGTTGTATCAGGCATTAACAGGTCAATCTTTTGGTGCAAGGATAACCGCTAGTTGTAAAAAGTAGTATAAAAAAGATAGTACAAGCAATGATAGGGAACAATACATCATTTGGACCTCACCAGGTGAGTAACTATGAATTTTCCCTAGTCATATAGGCATATTATAGACATAAACAAACACGTGTAAGAATCTAATACAATACATCCAAACATCCTGAGTAAAGTAACCAAAGTAAGGGTTAGTATGTAATCATATGTGAAACTAGTGAATACATCAATCATAACCATCATATGCTCATGAGTTAGTCCAATAATCATAAGTATTTAAATCAATCTTTTTAACAAGTAATGGAAGCATAAATAATGTTCATAATGCAATCAAAGTATGGATATTAAAGTATCATAATCAACCCTAAGGTTTTTAGTCAAGATAGGTAGTTCATAAAAGTAATCATAGTCATAGAAGAGAGAACACAAACAATAATCATATAGAACTTCATAAGTAACCATCCTAACAAATAACATTAATGTCCTATCCACATGTACCAAGGTCCTAAAGTATCATCGACCCATAAGTAGAGATGAATTCATACAAAATAAGTAACTATAATCAATAACAAAATCCATAATGCAATCAATATTAGTAAAATTAAAGAGGTCATAATCATAATCATGTAAAGAAGCATAACTGAATGGTAATCATGACAATATCCATCAGTATAAGGCATAAGCATGAAATTGACACAATCATCATCTAAAGCTATCAAAGAAAGTGATAAACATAATCCATCAAATTAAAATAACATCATAAATAACCCTATCACAAATGCAGAAATGAATTCATTACCCATAAGCTTAACAAAATAGATTAGGAAAGCATCTCACTATCTGCACCTAAAGTAGAATCACACTTACATTAGCAATAAGAGAGAGACATAGAGGATCCTACACTATTATCTAAACTCCAACAAATAACCAAAAGGGAATGCTAAGGTTATAGGGGTATTACATCCTCCCCCACCCTTAAATTTGACTTACTCCTAGAAGTCGGAAAATACTAAACTAGGCATCCTAAATGAGTAGTAAACATTCATCTAGCAAAATTACAAACATTCCCTTTAAATTCTTGTGAGCCCCATCTTATTGCAACTTAGTATAATTTTAACTTTATTTAATCATAAAATAACTCTAAAAAATGCTAGTATAATGCAAGAAACAATTGTGTATTTATATTGTTCATAGAAACGGGTAAGTATTCAACACTCATAAAAACAACTTGATTTCTCAAAATCACTATTATTTTGCATTTTAAATTAACTCATAACCATTAGGAGTACCGATTTATTCAATTTTCACTTGAAAAACACATCAATGCATTATCCTATAACATGATTAACAAGCTAAATCACTTATTTGTCTCTATAATATCAACATTCCATTCTATTGCGATCTATATAAAATACAAGTATCCATGGCAAAATTTTGATTTCCTAACAACCTCTATTAATAGATAATCCAACTCACAAAAGCATGACAAAACCAATGATTAGCTAAGACATGATAACCCACACAAGTATGATATACATACATTAGTTATGACATGAAAGATCACATTATAGAAATCTACACCTCATATGGCTCAGGAGTGACTATGCTTTAGGAATATATTTTAACATTACAAAATATAGCATGCAAATCTCTAGTCAAGAACAAGGGGTCCCAAAACTTATGTTCTCAAGTCCCATTTTGATAATGCAAGGCCAATACAAGGAGGTGTGAAACATTGATATGGGAAAATATATTAACACATAAAACATCACTATTACACTCTTTTTTTTACTTTTGCAATCATGTAACCAAAACCCTATGGCTACTCAAATTTTATGTCCAATTACCATTTAGATTGACACACTGTTCTAAAAAAAAGTTTGAACAAACACAACTAAAGTCTCCTTCATGGAGAAAGGGTTATTTCGTATCATCAAATGTCTATACTTATCATAGGAGAATATCCAATAAAATAACACTCATGTAGGACATAAATACATACTTCCTTATAAGGAAAAAATATCTCTTATAGTTTTTTTATAGTAGGTATTAGCATTGGTTTACCAAAATAATGTCTATACTCATAAAGGAAATCTAACAATCAATAATTTTTTTTAATCCTCAAGTTAGGATATCACTTTGAGTCTTATTTGGAAAAAAAATCAAATCACTACTTACATAACCCCTATTTTGCATGTCAGACACTTTTAAAAGCATACTTAATTTTTCATTCAATCAAGGGTAACAATTTCCAAATAGGAGCATGAAGAGTCAAAACTAAATTTATTGTTTTCAAAAGCAGTCATAGATCCAGTAAGAGAGGAAGCATTGCATGAGTACTATTCCTATTTCAAAAAATTATTTCACTTTAAAGAAAGGTACACCCAACCTTATCAAGGAAAACAAGGTAATTCTCTTTCATTCACATAGTCATAATTGTTTTTACCATTCATCAATTTTCATTATTCAACAAAGTATAATTTACTCCTAAGATTGTCTATTTACTCAATTCCAACTACTCATGCAACCTATTTATGAAAAATATTTGGAGACATAGGTCTTCTACCCATAGGATTTAACATTCATTCTCTTTACACCAGAGACTACAATGACACATTTGTTTCTCTTAATAATTTAGTCTTTTTGAAAATTCATTCCACATGAAGAAAGAGAGAAGAGATACTTTTATTTTACAACAGAATTTAATTATTTCCTACACATTTCAAGAAGGCTAGAGAGAGAGAGAGAGAGAGAGAGAGAGAGAGAGAGAGAGAGAGAGTTCAAACACTTATTGTTGACAATAACCTATTTGTAAAATCACATAATTACTTTTACTTTTAGACATACACATTTTATACAATATTAAGCTTCTAATTTCTCATTATATAAAGGCATCAAGGTTTTTTAGCTCACATAATGCCTCTGTTTACTAATTATTTCCATCCACATATCCATATTAAGGAAAATAAAGAGAGAATTAGTTTTCAAATTTTAACCTAAACTTGATACAAAAATTTTAGTTCTTATCTAAGTATGAATCCCACAAAACATATTTGATTAACCATGTACCAAAATATTATCCTACAAGAATGTAAAAATTAGTGCAACCTCTATCCCCTTTCACTTAAAGTTATAACATAAGGACAATTCAATCTTACTAACTGAGTCTGATCACATAACAAATCTAGCCAATTACCATGCATATCATTGATATTCACCCTACGGATCACACACAAGCATAAGATAGTTAGGGAAAATAATATATGCAATCCACTTAGCATTTATGGGTCATCCAAGTGCATAAACATATAGATTAGTAGAATAACATGATAATCAAATTAACAAGCACTCACAAGAACAATACATAATAAAGAAAGAACAAGAGATGGTTTTGGAATCTACAAACAACTAGGGAGAAAGAATACTTATCCTAGTACTTTTTGTTTACAGGGGTATGAGTACTTTTAATAACAAGGAGTATGGAACAAAAGGTATAAAAGATGGATTTCAAACTCACCAATATATCACTATCATTTAAGAAAGACATATAATATTGATCCCAAAATGCAAAAACCTTTAAAACATAAGTAATTGTTATAAGATAACTCAACCATTACAAAACATGAGTACTCTTGCAAATTTAAACAAACAAAGTAGTATAAATACAGAGTAAATATAGTTTCATATCTAGGTTTCAAGTTCACTAACAATAAGGTTAACACTCAAGAAGGAAACAATGCAAAACTCTAAGTGATGCATAAGTGAGCTATGAGACCTAGAGATCCCAATGTGGAAACCTAGGACACTGATACTATATGTAATGCCCCGCTAGGGAACCCGAGAGGAAATTCTATTCTAACCAAACACAAATGCAATATTTTTTTTAATACAAATGCAAATTTTGCTAAACACATTTGTATTGTCAACCAAACATTATCCATCTTAATATTTTACCAAATACACAAGTTAAAAGCGGAAGTAAAAATATATTAACATTTTCCTAAATGTACACTTCATGAATGTGACAATAACTTTTGCTTAACCGAAGTCCTCTCAGGATTCCCTAACATTGCTACTAGAAGAAACGTAACTAATGCCTAACTATCCATCAATAATTCAAAATGCAGTATGAGAAATATATATATAACACATTTTCCATTAAAGTTAGGTTCATTTTATAGATCCAACGTAGATGTTCCTAAGTTCTTTCTTTCTTACACAATTATAACCTCAAATCATTTAAACAACTACATATATATCATAGACATGATCATTTTTCTTTTAACCAAAAAAATAAATTAAAGGACTTAAACACAATTTCCTTACTAAGAGAACATTCAAAGAAACATTTTACATCATTTTCCTATATCTAGTAACTCATAAGAGATCATGTCAATTTGATAATATAATCAATTCTAACCTAACCACCTCTTACTACATAATCATCTATCTCACCATTTTCTATCCCATATTGTGTAATTAGATCTATATTAAGTTACATACTTACAAGTATTGCACTATCAGTTCCCTTAAAGTATATGTTGGAACCCATCATAAATCCATTCTAGCAATGAGAATTTATATTCATTACATGATTACTACTAAACTATCATCCATAGTATATAAATTTAACCATTCGAGTAAGAGATATATATTTCCTTAACCATTATATAACATCATTAAACACCATGACATTTTATCCATACACTAACCATTGATTCCATACCCAAGAATTTTGTTCATTCATTAAAGGAAAGTGGTCTAGATTACATTCTTATCTACTCATTCATTTTATTACGTACTAAATAAAATTTTATTCCTAGGTTCATTCCTTTACCATCAACTTATAAATCATAAGGAAATCAGGTCATTTCTTTCTTAAATGTTCATAAAAAATATGAATTACAACTTTGTCTTACCCCCTTTTCTTTCACCTAGAACTACCCACCCCTTTTACATTGTCTTGAATTGGAATTATATCATAATCCATAAGTTCCATCAAAATACATGATTATGTCACATACATATGACTCCTTTCAGGAGATTACAATTTCATTAATACTTATGCACCAACATAAAACAATATACAATATAAGGTCTTTAACTACTAATCTAGATAGGAGCATGTCCAAGGATCATCCAAGAGACCACAAATATTACCTCAATATAATAAATATTAACCACCCAACCATGTGGGACCAATAGGCCCACTCCCTAGAGCTAGGAGATAGAAACCAAGTCCCATGCAAGAGGATAAAAATAGGACATACCCTATGTGGTGAAACCCTTCCCATAAAATAAAGCATGAGACATAATTAAACATCAAGAAAAATAGGACTTCCTGAGGTAGAAGAAAATCGAGTTGTAAAGACTCTAGGATACAAGCTAGGTGAGTTACATTGCATGGTCATCACCCCTTAGTTTATCCTAGCTATCCTCTCTAGGTACCAGCCCCCAAGTAGGCACATGCGGAACCTATCACCTTTCATGAATACAAGGTCGTTTGATTGTGCCATCTCACATAAAGGCACCTTCTCCGCTCTCATCCCTAGCCTGTACAAGCACTAGAAGCATGGGTGAGGAATTTGTTAATCTTTATTAATGTGTATTTACCCTCATTCCTAGTTCATTTATTTAGGTTATCACTTGATTACAAAACTCACAATGGGTTATCATGGCTAGCCACTTTAGGGCCCTGACCCCCACTATGAGCCACTCACCTAGCGTACCTAGGTTCTCTACCCACAAAATAAAACACAATAAAGCATCAAGAGTCTCTTCAAATAATAAATAATTTCATCATAAAAACATAGTATCATTTGATTAGGTTTAGGTGATCATTGGTTGTCCCTAGTCCACCAAACAACCCTAAACCCTAATCTAGCATTCAAAATGCTTCAAAATACATAAGAAGGCATCAAAATGAATCAAAAAAGATTTATACATGAGCCAAAAATAATAAGGATTTAGTAAAAGGAGTTTTAGAATCAAATTATAACATCAAATTTAGGTTTAGCAAACCATATATTGCCCTTGATTCACCAGACACTGTTAAAACCTAATTAGGCACTCAAATTGATTCAAAGCACATCATGGAATCTCAAAAGGCATCAATAAAATAGAAAATGATTGATCATTACTATATAGGTTATTTATGAAAAAAATCATCCAAATACATAACTCTAATGCCTCTGGTATAGACCTAAAGCCTCTAATATGCAAGTATAGACCAGAAACCCTAAAACTGAGACTTGGTCACTGTTTGAGCACACTTCAGCCTGGTTCTGTGAAATTTAGACATGTTTTTGCATAGTTGGGCCTATTTTGTGTGTATTTGGTCCAATTAATTTCACATTTGGGCTTACAAGGGCACACTTGGACTCTGCTTATGCGTAGTTGGTCCAAAAACTAGGCAGTTTATAAAAGGTCTCAGAGATGGCTTAAACTAAGCAAGATAGGGGCACTAGAAGTGCAATATAATGAAGAATCGTTTGCAATCTCCTCAATTCCCTTAAATTAACTCCATATGATAGACTCAAAACATTAAAATGACTTGGATAATTAGCCTAGAACATAAATAGATCCTAGGAAACATGAAGGAAAAATACACAGAAACTTTATTTACATGCACTATTACTTCCAGAAATAAAAACCAAACTATTAAAAAATCAAGGGAATAAAAATAACATATGATAAAAATAAAAAATGTATATTAAATACATTCATTCATGGAAAACACCTAAGAGATATCAAACATTCACTGAGAATACATAAAAATATAGTTTATTTTCTAGGATTAGATCCTACCTGAAGTTCTGCGTAGAATCCACAAAGGATGAAGAAAGGGAGATCTAGATCCAATCCACATATGTCCTCCAAATCTTCATAAAAAAAAATACAAGAGCAATATAAACCAAATGCAAACCAAAGTAAGAGGCTTCTCAGCAACAAACAACTCTTTCTCCAAATCTTGAATTTATCTTCACGAAAAAGTTTAATTCTAAAACCCTCTCCCTAAATATATCCAAGCAACCAAAATAGATAAAATCAAATGCCTCTCTCCTTATTTGTATTTTTATATATAAAATCCACATGTGTGCATTTTCCTTCCCCAAAAAACCATCTATAATAATGAAATTTATTCCTTCGTGAGGAGTTACACGGAAACAACCAATTCCCAACCATATTATAACAAATGGTTTTTCATTAACCATTGTTATAATATAGTTTGTCCTTATTATTTTTTTATTTATTTTCTTTTAATTTCCTTTAAATATGATTTAATAACTAATAACATCAACCAATAAACACTTACCTTAAAGTATATTTAGCCACTCAATAATATTTCACATATAAGCCCAATTAACTCTAATTATAAAAATACAATGTCATATATAGGTATATGTATATACATGCACCCATATATATATAT
>MU227083.1:5670491-5686789 GCA_018584345.1 Thuja plicata
ATATACATATACATACATACATATATATATGTATATATATAAGCTATAAACAAACATTGACTAATTAAGTAACGCAACATAAATACATATCATCACCTATAATTGAATACTATATACAAATATCTTAATTCATGATAAAATATAAATCATATGCAATATCAAACCATGCCTCAAGAGATCATCATAATCACAATCACATCAAACCATATTACTCAAAGAAGTCAACACAAGTCAACAAAGTAACTCTAGCAACTCTTTGAAGGTCGTTAAACAAAAATATCACACATGAACATTCATAAAAAATTATCAAATCACAATACCAATAACAAAGGATCACAACCAAGCCCAACTGAGTGAGGTGAACCAGTTTTTTCCCCCCTGAGAACTGACCAACTATGCAGTAACCCCAATGTTCCCAGATCAGATACTGGAAAAGGAAGACTCATGCAAGGGCCTTATTATTATATCCATAAACAAAAACCATTGAGGATTCTTAGGACACACTCAGACCTTTGAAGCTAGGTGAAATTGATGCTTGGTACCTGTAAGCCTTCATCACAGAGAAACTGTACATATGGAAATATATATAAAGAAGATAATCCAATCAATCAGAAGGATAGAGACATCATGTGAACCTCACCAAGTGAGTAACTATGATTATGATGGAGATGATGATGAAGACCGAGATCAAAGGTATACAAGATTGTAGAAAGGATTAGATCAGTTTTTATTTTTTCATTGATGTCAAGCAAATGATTTCTAGTTCATATTGAATTGCCATATCTTACGGAGTTGATTTAATTGGGAAAGTTAATAAAGATCAGACAATGATAATTTTATCTTGAGATAATTGGTTTCTACTTTATCAAGTCGGTAAAGAAGATTGGGCAAGTCTGTAAGATTAAAGAGTTAAGTTATCGAGCTGAAAGAAGTATGTTGGTAAAGGGTTATGCAAGTCAGTCAAGACACTAAGCAATGCATGTTAGTCACTAAACTAAGAGTTAGTTTTCGAGAACAATTGATGTTAGAAACAAGGATAAGTACATACTTAATGGTGAGCTAGAGCAATATGGAATATTCTAAGAAGGAATAAGAAGTTAGTTACAAGATCTACGCATGAGAAAAAAGGAAGGGATCTGTGGTATAGATTAAGCGGCAAAAAGTGAAGGTTTTACTTCCAAGAAAAGTGCAAGTTCTGAGGTGATACTGAAGCGGTTAACTAAGTTTCAAGTTCACTAAATCAATTCAAAAAGATGATCTAAAGGCTGAGAGTGATTGAAGGAAAACCTAATCAAGGAGAATAAGAGGCAAAAATAGAGTCTATTTAAAGGATGAATTTGAATAACACAAAGCTGGCAAGTTGAAGTATTGAAGCGCTACCGAGTGAAGTAGTGAAGAGAAAAGAGGTATAAATCTTAGTCTAAAGAAAAGATTGATGAAGTGTTGATGCCAGTAGTCAGAGAGGACATAAGGAATCTGGTCAAGGAAGAGGTAATTGCAGTTTTATAGATTTTTTTATACATTGTTGCTTATTTGCATTTGTAAAAGAAATCTCTTAACCGAGGGAACTTAACAGTCTTATTGTAAAATCCATGAGAAAGGTGACATTATAAAATAGTGTTCAAAGCCCTCTAACTAGGCCACTCCTAATAGGGTGATGATCTTAACAGGTCTAAGGTAAATCCTCTAACAAGGTCACATTTAACAATGTGAATTGTATTCTTTAACACGATTGGCTTTTAATTGAGCATACTTCAGAAGAGTATTTTCATTTGTAGGTGACAATTCCCACAGAGGTTTTTCCCAAATTAGGTTTCCTCATTAAATCTGGTGTTAAATGTGTTGAATGTTTCATGTGCATGATATTTACTATTTATGAAAGCTATTGTTTTAGTTATTGAAGTTATTTGGTAATTCGGTTGTTGTTGTTATTTATCATACCGAGTTGAATCTGAGTTAAGTTTTAAAGTTTAATGTATCATTTTTTTTTTAGTCGCCCCCTCTTAGTAATCCAACAATTGGTATCAGAGCTAAGTACTCTAAGAGATAAGTTTAAAAGACTTGAGTTAAAAATTTGATGATGTATAAGGATAACTTCTCTACATGGAAAAATAGAATGAGGTTGCACTTATCTGGGATTGGAGAGTATGTACTATACTATCTTGACAATGAGTATTCACCACCACCATTTGGACCTTTCACACTTGAGAAGATAAGAGAAAGATGAGACCACACATAAGTTATGATTGAGATATCATCTACTCTCACTGATCTGGAGTTTAATGACCTTAAAGGATGTAATACATAAAAGAAGATGTGGGATAAGATTGAATTGGTACATGGTGGAGATCAACATGTTCAAAACGCAAAAGTTGAAAGCTTAAGAGGAAAATTTGATTCTATGATAATGAAAGAAGGTGAAAATGTTACACTATACACTGCAAGACTTAAGGAAATTGTGAATGCTATCAGAAGTGTTGGAGGATAGATAATTGAAGAATATGTGACGAGAAAAATGTTGAGGACATTGTTACCTATGTATGTCATCCGAGTATCTGCAATACAAGAAATGAGATCCATTTCCTCATATGAGTGTTTCAATGGATGTTACTATTGGTGAGTTGATTTCTTTTGAGGTTAATGATTTTGATAATAGTTTACCTGCTACTACTAGGATTGAGTCTACATTTAAATCATCTTTGAAGATTGTAAGTTCTAGGGAGTCTAGACCTAGTGACGGTTATGCAAGTAGTGCTAGTGAAAGATTTTATAGTTGCAAGAGTGAGTTAGAAGAACTATATGTTGAATATGAAGAAATGTAAATGAATTTGAAGCTCTACTAGCTAGAAGACTACAAAGAGGTAAAGGCAAGTATCAAGGTAAGATACCTTTGAAATATTTTAAATGTAACAAGATTGGCCACATTGCTGCTAGGTGCCTTGAAAATGACAGTGATGAGAACAAAGACAATCGAGAAGACAACAAAAGAGAAAATAGATTTAGGAGATTTCAAAAATAAAGGTAAGAAGTCATGTCATATTTCTAATGAAGGACTAACTGGTGATGACATAGATGATGATGGTGGAGAAGAAGTTGTATATGTTATCATCAAGGATAATTCTAATGAAGAAAGGCAAGATGAAAAAGCCCTAATATCACATGTAAGAAAGAATAATACTTGGATTATAGACAATGGGTGTTCACATCATATGACTCGTGATGCACTTAAGTTTGTTGGAGATTTGCTTATGTGAAAATAGTTGACTATATGTTTTTCATTGATGACAACATATAGTATACAACAGTGAACTGTATTCACTTTTGAGTATGGATATGTGGAAGCCTTGCACGATTTTTTTTATGTTTCAGACATAGTTACTATACCATGTACATAAACACAAATTCAGATGTTCAGTAACAGTTGAGTTATGTTACTCTGTTTACCAGCCACAGTTTCAAAAGATTGTTTTCAGAAAGCCGATAGTAATTTTATTGATTCTTTAGTTGCATCTATCTATGGGATATGAATGTTCAGATTCATGTTTAGATATGAGTCTAATTTAATTAACCAAAGGTGCTAATCATGTTTCATCCGATGGATGATATTTGGGTAATTTTAGTAGAGCCGACTATGTGAAGTGATGTGTCTATTCAGTTTGAGTTGCGTGGTCCTAATTATGTTGTGTGCTTGGTTTGGCTGACAAAAGAATCATTGAAGGGATTCCTAAAGCCGACAAAGATCATATGTTTTGGAGAAGATACTTATAGTAGTTGATTTGAAGATCACCAAGTGTGAATGATAAGAAAATAGATAGAAAAAGAACAAAATAGAATGTTGATTGTTTTGGGACAGTAAAGCCATTTCATTCATCAGATGAAGATCTATGTGAAGAAGCAGAGAGTATATACAATTCATTGGAACTGATCAAGATAGTAGGTCTACCTAAATAGTTCATTTTCAAATATAGTGTATATCTCTTTTACTGAAGGTTGTAGCCTTCACCATATTAAGCAGTGAGCTTTTGGACAGTGAGTCCTCACCCCTAACAGGGTTATTTGTAAAAGACTCCTAATAGGGTCCGACCCTTAACCAGGTCACTGTACTTATTTATTTGTAAATACCAACCCCTAACAGGGTTTTAAGATCTTCTAACAGGGATTACTATACTCAAGTACAGTTCTTTGTGGGTGCTAATTCCCACTTGGGTTTTTACCTAGTTTGGTTTCCCCATAACCAAAATTATGGTGTTCTATTTTGTGTTATCTTAAATGTGTATGTGATTATGATATTCTTTAATTAGATTGGAGAAAAGAATCTAACTTGATGATAACTGATTCACCCCCCCCCCCCTCTCACTTATCCCTTGGGACTATTCCAATAAAGTTCTCTACTATGGAAGAACATGATGAAGGATATGTTAGATTCGATAATGATGCTCCTTATCTTGTGAAAGGTAAAGGTTCTCTAATTATTTTAAATAATACCAGATGTGATGATGTATATTGGATTCAAGGACTAAATTATAATCTATTGAGTGTGGCATGGCTAAACAATACAGGACACCAATTAGAATTTCAGTATGGAAGGTAAAAGTATTTGATCAGAAAGGAAGTCAGATTGCAACTAGAGAACAATCTAAAGGTAACCTACTTTACCTTGATACATCTACTAAGATTTGTTTATATGATAAATTTGAGGATGCATGGTTATGGAACAAGAGGTTGTGTCATGTAAATTTTTACAATCTAATTAAAGTGAGAAAAAATAATAGAGTTAGAGTTCTACCAAGATTGGAGAAACCTAAGAATTTCATGTGCAAGGAATTTTAATTTGGAAAAAGGACTAAGTCAAATTTTACAAGTAAGTCTTATGTTACACAAGGAATTTTGGACTTAGTGCACACTAACCTATGTGGACTAATGAGAACACAAAACTACTATGGTGATAGATATTTCATTTTTTTTGTTGATGATTATTCTAGAATGATGTTTCTCATGTTTTTAAAAGAAAAAACTAAATCTTTTCAAATGTTAAGTAGTACAAGACAAGAGGTGAAAAGGAAACTGGAAGAAAACTAAAGTTTCTGAGATATGACAAAGGAGGAGAGTTTACTTTGGATGAGTTTACACTCTTCTACAATGAACATGGAATAAAGAGACAAATGTCTACATCGAGGACACCACACCAGATGGTATAGTTGAAAGGAGAAATAGATCCATTGTTGATTGTGCGAGAACACTGATGATTGAGAAGGGTATTTCTTAAACATATTGGAGAGAAGAAATCAACACTGTTGTTTATATACTTAACTAGGTATAATTGAAGAAAGGTACAAACAAGACTCCATATGAGATTTTGTATGATCACAAAAAAAATGTAGGTTATTTCAAAGTATTTGGAAGTAGATGCTATATTCTGAAAGATGCTAGAGATGGTAAGTTTGATTCTAAAAGAGATGAAGGGATATTCTTAGGATATTCTACAAAGAGCAAAGCTTACAAATGTTTGAATAAGTCTACTAACAAAATTGTGGAAAGTGCAAATGTGAGAATTGATGAATTTGCAGAGAAAAATGATGAGGATAGCAAGAAGGAACTTGAGGACTATAAACTATTTGTTTATGTTTAACCTGATGTTCCTGATATCTTACTGAAAGCACAAACTGAGGAGGAAGCTAAATAGAGAGAACTACCACCAAATGATGGAAATAAAATTCTACCGACTACCGAGCCTATTCTAGCCAAGTATGTGAGTACTTTGAGGTAATTGTAACCTTTGAAAATAAGTAGAGAATCGATCAATTGTAGTTACTTTGAGGTCAATTCAACTGTGGTTGTGTTTATCACCTCCATGTTCATGATAAAATAGAGCTAGGTGATAAATTTGTTAACCAACACCTTGTTGAATTGTAAGCTTCTGGATTTGACTCCATAAATATTTTCCATTGATTTTTTGGATCATACTTAGTGATCCATCATTGGGATTAAGTGAGGTTGAGAAGAGAATGGATACTCTATATTTTGGATCATACTCTATGATTCATTCTCTTCTTTGGCTCACTTTATCTTAATGATGGGTCATAAAATAAGATCTAAAATGTCGATTGAAAAATGCTTATACAACTTCAAATCCATAAGCTTACAAAATCAATAACATGAACTATGAAAATTTAATGCATTGGTATCCTTGTCCTTAACTCACATCCTTCCCTTAATCATACTACAGTAAAACCATTAAATTCCATATAATCATCCATGATTGCTAATCCACTTCAATTTCACTATGGTTTGATCACATGGAGTAGGGTTAACCCTAAAAGGCCCTTGAACAGGCCTAAATTTAATAAGAGGCCAATTTTTATGAATCTTGAGATCCTAGTTGTCGAATGGAATCTTCAAAATGTTCACCTGAGCAACAACATTTGACACTAACTATGAAATTGACTTTTCTAATCTCAAGCGAAATTTTCAGGAATCTTCTTCCTTGCCTTCAAAGATTTGTTTGTTTCGCTCATTCCAAATGATCCACAAGGTTGTAGATGACAAAGCTTTCCATATTGACCTAATTGTTGATTTTTTTCTTTGATTTTTCCAAGATTCCAGCCAATCTCTGAGCTTTTTAGGAAAAGGAACCTGCAGGTATAATTTATTTAGGACAAACCTATGGGCAGTCTGAGCAAATTTGTAAGTAAAGAAAATGTGATCCAGTGTATCTTCTGCCTGCCCGCAGAGGACACACCTGAAAGGCCTAGTGAACTCGAGTCTCATCAATTTGTCCCCTGTCAAAAAAAATTTGTTGCCAGCCAGTCAAGAGAAAATTCCTGCTTTGGGTAGATAGTGTTTGTACAAGCAAAAATTTTCCTCCCATTCAACTTTCTGAAATTTTGCCTCTAGTATAGTATACCCAATCTTCACTGAATATCTACCACTTTTGGATCCACACCACTATAATACGTCTATCTCTCTTGCATACAAAATATCATGACTTCTTAGAATCATCTTTAAGCACTCTGTATCTTCTAGATTCATACCCAATGAATCCACATCCTTCCATTTAACAAAATTGCCTTCCTCGAATGATTGTTGATCAAAGAAATCCACCACCTTTGTGCCCCAAGCTTGCATTGTAGCATCGATAATCCTCTATGGGTTGTTTGCATTGTTTAGTGCCTCTTGACCATTCCACGACTCCCTCTAGAAATTTTCCTTTTGGTCGTGTTGGTCATATTTTTTCTATTTTCTACATTTTGGTTTGGACCTATATAGGGTTACAAAAGAGGTTTTTAGCCCCTGTTAAATTTCCAATTTTTATGTCTACTCATAGCTCCATTGATCTTTGAACTAAAACCCTAAGTCTCTTTGAAAAATCTACTTTAAATAATGAAAAATCCTGCTATATATTGCAAAGTGTTAAACCCTAGTTTCCAATTTAAAGTCGTTTCACTTTGTTTTGATCACATGGAGTAGGGTCAACCCTACAAGGCCCTTGAACGAGCCTAGATTTAATAAGAGGCCAATTTTTTTGAATCTTGAGATCCCGATTGTTGAATGGAATCTTCAAAATTTTCACTTGAGCAACAACATTTGACACTAACTCCAAAATTGACTATTCTAATCTCAAGAGAAATTTTCTGGAATCCTCTTCCTTGCCTTCGAAGATTTGTTTGTTTCGCTCATTCCAAATGATCTACAAAGTTGTAGAGGACAAAGATTTCCATATTAAGGCAAATGTTGATTTTTGTCTCTGATTCTACCAAGATTCCAGCCAATCTCTAAGCTTTTCAGGAAAAGGATCCTGCCCGTATAATTTATTTAGGACAAACCTCTAGGAAATCTAAGAAAATTTGCAAGTAAATAAAACGTGATCCAGTGTATCTTCTGTATGTCCATAGAGGACACACCTGAAAGGCCTAGCAAACTCGAGTCTCATCAATCTGTCCCCTATCAGAATTTTTCTGTTGCCATCCAGCCAAGATAAAATTCCCACTTTGGGTAGACAATGTTTGTACATGCAAACATTTTCCTCCTATTCAACTTTCTGAAATGTTTCCTCTAGTATAGTATACCCAATCTTCACTGAATATTTTCCACTTTTGGATCCACACCATTGCAATATGTATGTCTCTCTTGCATATAGAATATCACAACTTCTTAGAATTATCTTTAAGCACTCTCCATCTTTGAGATTCATACCCAATGCATCCACATCCTTCTACTTAACAAAAATTCCTTCCTCGAATGATTGTTGATCAAAGAAATCCACCACCTTTGTGCCCAGGCTTGTGTTGTAGCATCGATAATCCTCTGTGGAGTGTTTGCATTTTTTAGTTCCTCTTGAGCATTCCATGACTCCCTCTAGAAATTTGCCTTTTGGCCATGTTGGTCATATTTTGTCTATTTTCTACATTTTAGTTTGGACCTGTAAAGGGTTAAAAAAAGGTTTTTATCCCCTATTAAATTTCCAATTTTTATGTCTAGCTCATAACTCCATTGATCTTTGAACTAAAATCCTAAGTCCCTATGAAAAATCTGCTTTAAATAACAAAAAATCTTGATATGTCTTACAAAGTCTTAAACCCTAGTTTCCAATTTATAGTCGTTTCACTGTGTTTTGATCACATAGAGTAGGGTTAACCATACAAGGCCCTTGAATGGGCCTAAATTTAATAAGAGGCAAATTTTTCTGAATCTTGAGATCCCGGTTGTCAAATGGAATCTTCAAAATGTTCACCTGAGAAATAACATTTGACACTAACTCTAAAATTGACTTTTCTAATCTCAAGAGAAATTTTATGGAATCCTCTTCCTTGCCTTCAAAGATTTGTCTTTTTTTCTCATTCCAAATGATCCACAAAGTTGTAGATGACAAAGATTTCCATATTGAGGCAAATGTTGATTTTTGTCTCTGCTTTTGCCAAGATTCCAGCCAATCTCTGAGCTTTTTGGGCAAAGGACCCTGCCAGTATAATTTATTTAGGACAAACCTCCGGTTAGAATTTGCAAGTAAAGAAAATGTGATCTAGTGTATCTTCTGCCTGCCCATAGAGGACACACCTGAAAGGCCTAGCAAACTCAAGTCTCATCAATCTGTCCCCTGTCAGAATTTTTCTATTGCCAGCCAGCCAAGAGAAAATTCCCGCTTTGGGTAGACAATGTTTATACACGCAAACATGTTCCTCACATTCAACTTTCTAAAATGTTGCCTCTAGTATAGTATACCCAATCTTTACTGAATATCTACCACTTTTGGATCCACACCATTGCAATACGTCTGTGTCTCTTGCATAAAAAATATTGTGACTTCTTAGAATCCTCTTTAAGCACTCTGCATCTTCTAGATTCATACCCAATGCATCCACATCCTTCCATTTAACAAAATTGCCTTCCTCGAATGATTGCTGATCAAATAAATCTACCACCTTTGTGCCCAGGCTTGTGTTGTAGCATCGATAACCCACTATGGAGTGTTTGCATTGTTCATTTCCTCTTGACCATTCCACAACTCCCTCTAGAAATTTGCCTTTTGGCCGTGTTGGTCATATTTTGTCTATTTGCTACATTTTGGTTTGGACATGTGTAGGGTTACAATAAAGGTTTTTAGCCCCTATTAAATTTCTAATTTTTATGTCTATCTCATAGCTCCATTGATCTTTGAACTAAACTGGGCTAAGTCTCTATGAAAAATCTACTTTAAACAACAAAAAATCCTACTATGTCTTGCAAAGTCTTAAACCCTAGTTTCCAATTTATAGTCGTTTCATTGTGTTTTGATCACATGGAGTAGGGTTAACCCTACAAGGCCCTTAAACGAGCCTAAATTTAATAAGAGACCAATTTTTTTGAATCTTTAGATCTCGGTTGTCGAATGGAATCTTCAAAATCTTCACCTAAGCAACAACATTTGACACTAACTCCGAAATTGACTTTTCTAATCTCAAGAGAAATTTTCAGGAATCCTCTTCCTTGCCTTCAAATATTTTTTTCTTTCTCTTGTTCCAAATGATCCACAAAGTTTTAGATGAAAAAGCTTTCCATATTGATGCAAATATCAATTTTTGTCTCTGATTTTTCCAAGATTCCAGCCAATCTCTAAGCTTTTCGGGCAAAGGACCCTGCCAGTATAATTTATTTAGGACAAACCTCTAGGCAATCTGAGAAAATTTGCAAGTAAATAAAATGTGATCCAGTGTATCTTCTGTCTGCCCATAGAGGACACACCTAAAAGGCCTAGTGAACTCGAGTCTCATCAATCTGTCCCCTGTCAGAATTTTTCTGTTGCCAGCCAGCCAAGAGAAAATTCTCACTTTGGGTAGACAGTGTTTGTACAAGCAAACATTTTCTTCCCATTCAACTTTCTGAAATTTTTCCTCTAGTATAGTATACCCAATCTTCACTGAATACCCACCACTTTTGGATCCACACCATTGAAATACATCTGTCTCTCTTGCATACAAAATATTGCGACTTCTGAGAATCATCTTTAAGCACTCGGCATCTTCTAGATTCATACCCAACGCATCCACATCCTTCCATTTAACAAAATTGCCTTCCTTGAATGATTGTTGATCAAAGAAATCCATCGCCTTTGTGCCCTAGGATTATGTTGTAGAATCAATAATCCTTTGTGGATTGTATGCATTGTTTAGTGCCTCTTGACCATTCCACGACTCCCTCTAGAAATTTGCCTTTTGGTCGTGTTGGTCATATTTTGTCTATTCGCTACATTTTGGTTTGGACCTGTGTAGGGTTACAAAAAGGTTTTTATCCCCTGCTAAATTTCCAATTTTTATGTCTATCTCATAGTTCCATTGATCTTTGAACTAAACCCCTAAGTCTCTGTGAAAAATCTGCTTTAAATAACAAAAAGCATGCTATGTCTTGCAAAGTATTATACCCTAGTTTCCAATTTATAGTCTTTGGTTAAAAATCCCTAAACCCTTTGTGTCTTTTTTCTAATTTGTCATTACCTTTTTTGAGCCACTTAAGATTTCATTTTGTCATGTGCTTGGTTGAAGAATATTCCTTTTATTGGCCTTTACCTTGTCGTGTGATCTCAAAATGATATGGAATATACTCTTTTTGTTTCAAGATTAAACGTGCATCATTGATCTTGTTTTCAATCCTGCAGTGTGCGCATGATCTCATGATATACCCGGGGTTAGCCAAAGTGTTCAGCGACTTGGAGATTATATAGTCGCACAATCTCTAGATAAAGCTAGAGTAAAGTGCAAGTTAAAGACTGGTTAAGGGCCGAGGACAAAGGATGAATTAAAGTGCAGTCAAGTTTGATAAGATCATGTGGCTGGTGTAATGCCTTAATAAGAAGATGCCCAAGATCTAACCATTGAGGCATTACACCTATCCGCCACATGTACACGGTGGGTCCATAACAACATCGGGGTAATTAAGTTAAAGACCAGTCATGTCAAATTTGATCCAGTAGATAGCATAAATCCTTGATGAAAAGTTGCACGAGATTTAATAATCAAGGCATTGCTCCTGCTTGACAAGTGGATTACCCGGTCAGCACAGGTCAGACAAAAAAGGGGATTTCTCAGAACCAATAGAGGTACCATGTGGCATGTCATCGTGAACTCACATGGGTGAGAGGACATAGCAGAAAGTGTGCGCAAGTGCGCGACAACCAGTTTTCACATAGTTGCGGGGTTGGTGAGCGGTCAGAGAGTTAACTGACAAGTGTGCGACTGGCGGTTGTCACTCACTAGCTGATGTTTGGCTTGATGACCAAAAGTGGTTGCAAGTGTGTGACTAACTATTGGTATTCAGTGTCGCACACTCACACAGGTTAGTGGCGGTTAGTGAAAAGGGCCACGAGTGTGCGGGGAAGCAACATGTGGTGAGGCTGACAGCTTGGCAGGGAGGATGGTCACGATAGGAGGATGCCAAGTGGTGCATGTTTGAAGACTCACGAAGGAATATGTAATATTTGGTAAGGGTTTGCAAGCTTGTGACTAGCTAGTACATGTTCGATGGTCACAGAACTTAAAGGTGTTAAGATTCATGCAGATTGTTTTCAATCCGACAGTAGGCGTGAAGCCTCAAAGTAAAGATGCTCGAGATCTACTCATTAAGGCATCATGCCTTGACGACATGTGTCCATAGCGGGCCAAACTAAGGTTAGAAGGTAAATTAAAGACTGATGAAGTCTTATTTGATCAAATGAACAATGTATTTCCTTAATGCCAAATTGATCGAGATCTAGCCATTAAGGCATTGCGTCGGGGTGATATCTGGCATAGATGATGGTCCCGGGTTAAATGTAGTAAAGGCATGACAACTTAAAGGAGATCTATGACCATGTTTTAAAGATAGAAGAGGTTCAAATTTGGGCCTTTGATGCTGATTTTTATGCTTCTTGTGACTGTTTTGACTGTCTTTCAAATTTTCAAATGCATTCTGTAGGGTTTTCAAAGCGGTGAAATATGTAATTTTGTTACAGAGCGGTTGATTGGGAAATCTGATCTTCTGGGCCAATTTTTAATAGTTTTTGGCTGTTGTATGGAGAATAATTTGTAATTTTTTAATGCATTCATGTAGAAGATGTCTTTTTAGGATTTTTGATTATTTTTTATTAGTTTTATCCTTTTTTGTCTTCGCCATAAATGAGAGGTCTTATTTCAAAGTTTTATAAGTCAAAATCATATCAGATTTTTAGGGTCTTGGATTTTTAAAGAAGGTAGTTGACTTTCTTCAAGTCTAAAGGGTTAAAGATCTTGAAATAATTAATACATACAAGACATTCCATCTATTACTCCTTTTGCAGGGTATGGTTCTTCAGCTTCCCAAGGTAGATGGCGGTCGAATCAGATTTTCTTCCCAACCGAATGTTTCAAAAGAATATTTTTTAAAAGATGACAGAGCTACTTAGTTGTTATGATAAATTAATGTTCTATTTCATGTAATTATTTAGTAGTTTTATCCCTAACCCTAAATGAATCTGAAGCTTGTTGCAGTCCTTGTTTTTATAAAAGGACTTTCAGGATCATTTTTGTGGGCATGGGAATTTTATACCACAAAAGCTAGTAATAGTTCTACATATTTTGATCAAGTTTATCAGTGGTCTCTTTGGATCTGATTTCATATGTACTTGATGCTTTAATATCAATATATGTATGTACTTTCCTTTGATTTGCATGATTTGAACGAATAGTTGTCTATGTTTCCAGTTTTTATACTCATTTGGATTGGTTGTTAAGGACATTCCAGTTCATCACTTTGTAAGGTAGCATGTCAAACTATTTTAAGGTTTCTTTCAAGGAGAGAATTAAATCCTTAAAGATAGTTTCAATGAGTAGGAGATTGAAACAGATTTGATAGCTATTTATGCTTTTCAAGAAGTATGAATGGATTATGTAAGGCATAGTCTAATTCAGTAATCATTTACAGGATTTGCATTTGATGTATCTTTGGTGTTAAAGGTCTTTACATATTGAATGATTCTATGCCCATTAGATAAATCACTGGTCTAATGTGTTAGGTTGTGTGGTTCCCATCAAATCTATACACAAACTGCTATCATTTTCAATTTTATGTTATATTAAGCCTGCCTGTTGAAAAATACTACATCTTTAGGGTAGTTAATAGGTCAGCCTTGCCTGAGTTTGGAACTCAAAAAGAAGGATGAGAATCCTTATTTCACTTATATTTTCTCTTATCAAATTCATAGTCTGGCTTGTGAAGCTCTACATAAAGCTAATTGTTAGCATTTCTAGGATTTGTTATCAACTTTTTGTAGTAAAAGGCAAGAGCATATCATTGTGAAAAGTTAATCCACTGCATGATTTATTGAAGAATAGTAAATCAAGTTAGGTACACCGCCTGAGCTTGTGGAGCTCAAAGTGAAGGATGATTTAATCCTTGTTAATTGGACTTGTTTCTTGACTTAATCAGAATTTGGGTTTTATAAGAGTTAGGCATTGCTGTTATATAGGATTCAACAAGAAAAAGCTCCAACATGTCATCCCCCAATTGCCATGTCAAATGGTTCATGATCAGGTGTCTACAGCTTAGGAGAAATTTCCACAGTGCGGAGCCCTTTGGGGGATTTTCTATTGAGAGTATCCTCTCTCTATCCCGGCTATCAATATATTTGTCTTGTAATACTTTTACCCATCTTTGTTCTGGTGAGTTGTACATTTGCCATATTATCTTAGCCCCCATAGCTCATTAATCAGCTTCCAATTTTGCAAAATGACACCCCCACTGCCTTTTGGATCACAAAGATTCTCCCAGGTAGTCAACGGGATTTTATCATGGTCATGAGCCCCATTCCAAAGGAACTTTCTCATTTGTTGCTGAATGGTTTTGAGAACTTTGAACGGGATTTTGAAGCATGCCATTGAGAAAATTGGCATAACAAAGATCACAGTTTTAAGCTTCAACACTCTCCCTTCCATGGTTAGCCATTTGATTTTCCATCCTTCTTTTTTTTCTATGCAACCATCTATCAAAATTTTCCAATGAGTAAATTTGGAGGCTCCAGAGAAGAGAGGTGTACCAAGAAACTTACCTGGAATTTGTCCAATGCGTATGCCAAAAAGCGGCGCTATAGCATTCTACGATCATTTTTAAGTGTTGAAAAAAAAGATCTCTGACTTTTCCCAATTGTAACCACCTAGATTTGGTATGCTCAGACTATAGACCCTATTTTCCCTAAGTGTGATCATACCCCCAATTATTTCATGACAATGTTACTTTGGCATAATTAATTTTAAATCAAATTTAATGTCCTAGGTGATTTTTATCACTGAATTATATTAACTATTATAGCCATACAATTCAAACCAATTAAATCAAATCAAATTCAAATATGGCTATAGTATTTAATTATAAAGGAATTAAATAAACCCCTAAATCAATTTCTCACTTGCAAAAAGAACCTATTCCCCTAGCCTAATTAATTTAATTAAAATGGCTATAGTCCCCTTAATTATTAAAAAGCAATAAAATGCTTAAATAATTAAATCCTATATGTTTAAATGAATTATGTCAAGTAATTCATTTCATTTATATTCTCCTAAACCCCAACCTAACCTATTTCATCCACTTCTACCCTGGGTTCTAACCCATCCCAATCTATTCCCCCCCACGCTAATCTAATTCTAATCCTAATTTCATCCTAACTCACCTCCTAATGTTGTCATATTCCATTAAGGAATGATTAAGGACTCCACCCACTTGAGAAAGTCAACGAATCTCAAGATTCCTTCCTCAAGTCCACTTTCTCAAGCCACCCTCTAACACCCTTCCCATGCTTCTTTACGGCTTTCAGTAATGCCTCATTAATGAAGATTCTTTAAGCCCATGTCTCCCCCATGCCTATTGAATTCCTTTAGAATTTATTACTCTTACATACCATTAATGAGATTTTCAAACTCATTAATGCACCTTGTCCCCCCTCTCTCTCCTCATTCTTCTATAAATAGAAGGCATTTTTGAGAGAAAATAAGCCCTTACCTTATATTGAAAATGTATTTTTATGTTGTTAGAATAGACATAGACTCACATTTCATTTCATAGTTCATGTTTAGGCATTGTTATTATCTCCATTTTTAGAGCTAAAATGCATTGTTTAATGATTAATAGCTTGTTTTAATTCAAATCTTTCATGCGAAGTCATATATGTCACTGATAGTAGCATAATCTGAGGGCTATTATGGTATTAATCACACTCTTCTTAGTTAGAAAGCAATAGTTTGGTATTAGTGGTTTTATATGCTCATCTAACCCATTTTTTGCTAATGCAATGATCTATTGAAGTGTTGTGTCTTTCTTAAATAGGTACAAAAATACACACACCAATTGACTCATTGCCCCGAAGTAGAGATGTAGGCTGTCAATACATTTTGGCACCCACCGTGGGGCTCAAATCAAGATTTGACCTCATTTTGACATCATTTTCCACTAATATTTTTGCCCATTTTTTTAGGTCTAGAGTCATTTCTGGTGACAAGCAATCGCATCTGGGATACGTTGTCGCACCACAGAAAATGAGGCTCGCATCCGAGATTTCCCAGATCATTTCTGGTTTGAGATAGCATCTGGTGAACATACTGTCACATCTGGTAAAAAGTATCACTTCCAGTTATTTCAAGATCGCATCTGGTTAGAAAATTTGCACACTTCATTTGCCTAACCCTAACATCTTGACCAGTTGTGTTGTTGACATTTTTGTAGCCCAACGATTGTTTGAAGGTTTTTATTGAAGGTTTTTTTCGTGAAAGCTGAAGCAAAGGATACTAACTTGGTTTTTCAGGTTGCTAACCCCCCCCCCCCCC
>MU227083.1:5686839-5714633 GCA_018584345.1 Thuja plicata
TCTTTCCATACTAATAACATTTTCCAATCTACCACTAAACTGACTAGAGGACTATGCTCTTTTCCTTTCTAGGAAAATCAGAAACTCACACCTCAGTTTATGGGTTGAAAAGAATTTGGAGATAACTAAATAATCAAACTCTCATCATATAATTACTCTTGGAATTAGTAATTGAACCAATCAAAGCACTTCATATTGTGAAAAAATTGAACAAGTTTCATCGTCTAAATTTTGGATCAGAAATTGAACAAGCTATTCATTTAAAGATTATGGATTAATTGAACAAGAAAACTTTCCCTTCAAAGCATTCTATTTTCCATTAAATAGGAACACTTTAAATCAAGCACAAGATTGTTTGAGGGAATAAATTTTTGTTTGAATTTGTTTTAGGAGAAAATGGCATGGATTAGGAGAGTATGCTCTTCTTCCTCGAAAGAATCAGAAATCTAGACGTCCTACGCTCGCCAATCCTTTGTATGCATATTTAATAGTAGAGGACCTATCGGTTGAGGAAAAAATCTCCTGGGAACGACGTAAGTGAGGATAGGTTTTACGCCAACCCTTCCAACTCACTATAAATAGTTTCTTCCTTGTAGGCTAAAGCCTCGGAAGACAGAGTCAGTTTTGTTCATAGAATTTTGACATCATTCCTTGAACATGCTTGGGTATGTGTAGAGAAAATCCGCTTGAATATTGCTTGGGAGACTATACAAATTTAGGTACTCATAGGGCTATATGCCTCAATTTTTCCTTATGCAATTCTATGGGGGACGGTTTCGAATAGATTGCCCAATAATAGACAACATTTCAACTAAAATAATTCTTGATTCACCCCCAAAAAGGTGATAATCTTTGTGTAAGGAAAAAAGTAATTGCCCCAAGACACTCGTCATATCGTGCCCTCACTTGCATTTGGAGTTGACTAATACAGCATCATGATTGGAACCATTGCATGCTTCATGATGGTTGTATTCTGATTAGCATTTGAGTGTGTGCCTACGTCAATGAGCAAAGATTTTCATCCTCCACCTACAAAATAGGAAAAAGATGTGTGTCTGTTTCACCCTCCTAACAATGCAAATCTGTTTGACGTGTTTGAAAAATCATTAAAAAGATAACATCTTCAAACAAACAACAAAATTCAATCCTGGATCAATGCACGTGTTTTTATTCACCAAAAAATCTCAGAACGCAAAAACTACAATCAGACGAGCTTCACGAACTTCCAAAATGAACTTTTCAAAACTGATTAAAACTGACAGAGACATCATAAAATCGCATCCTGGATTTCCCAAATTGCATGCAGTGTTTAGGCTCACATCTCGTATCCTAGATTACATCTAGTCAGCACATAGTCGCATTTGGTATTTAAACTCGCATCTAGGGTCATCAGTAGCTCGCATCCAGTATTTCTAGGATCGCATTTGGGAGCTTGCATCTAGGATAGTGGGAACTTGCAAGATAGTTTCTTAGAAAGTCTCAGTTGATTTGGATACCCTTTTGGCTCTTTACTCTATCCCTATTGTCTTTTCTAGTCTCCCTATCGTTAAATAAAAACACTTTTTTACGAGGTCCACCTTGCATGTCTTGTTAGTTTCTCGTATTTTGTTACAATACGTGTGGTCTATCCGCTTCTTACAAACACTTGATTCCCAGCTCACTATCAGGGAATTCTAACCCTTTGATGCTGGAATCATTTACTCCACCAAGACTCAAAAGATATTTCCACCTAGACACATTCACTTGAACGATTCAAGATACTACCTGACACTCTTGGGAAACATTGACGAAAGTTGAGACACAACTTCATGGTTAACACAAGATGCAACAAGTACACATCTAAAGGATTGAAAGTGCCTCCTAAAACACCACACTTTCAAGGGGAAACATCTCATAGTTCCCTACTCAATCTAGACTCTCCACAAATGGATAGCGACACTCCCAATGGAGTGAGGCTTTTGAGGAATATAACAATCGAAAACACCAAAAGCCTGAAGATACTGATGAGGAAGAAGAACCCACATTCGAACGTCCTTTATTTGAGTTTGATAGTGAGAATGAAATCACTGAAGAAGAATATGAAAAACTCAAACAGAGCAAGAGGTTCCATAAAATAATGGAAAAAATGATTGACGAGGATAAAGAGAAATACTTCCTCCATCTAGCATCCACTGGTTTCAAATTACCTAAGGATTACAATGTGGAACAACTCAAATAAAAGGAGGTACCAACTCCTATATCTATTCTTGCCAAATAGCTAACATTAATGCAAACAGAGCTTACAAATCTCAAACAAGAGAAGGCTAAACCAAAATCACCATACTCTTTGGACTCCATTTGTCCATTCCCCTTTGATAAGAGTATTACTATGATCCTGTTTCCTCCTAATACGGAAAGACCAAACTATGAAAAGTACATAGGAGAAACTAACCCACACAATCATGTAAGGTAATTATGTGCTCTAAGCATAGAATACATGCATGAACCTACATACCTCATGCGACTATTTTTTGGAAGTCTAGGAGGTAATGCCATGGAGTGGTTCTCAAAACTGAACCCTAAGGTCTAAACTTTTGAAGAGTTAATTCAACAATTTATCCAACATTACTCCTACAACATCCAACATGATGTGACTATGATAGACCTATGTAATACTAAATAGAAGACCGAGGAATCATTTACACACTTCCTACAAAGATGGATAAAAATATTTACACGGTACTCAAGACCTATCCCCAAATCTGAGAAGATGGAAGTCTTTGTCAATAACTTGGTACCATAATTAAACTATGCATTACAAATGCAAGACTCTCCTAGTTTCACCAGGATGATTAAAAACACCCTTTGCATCGAAGAAGTTATGGTTAGAAAGGGGGAGATCACTCTTCAAATTGAAAACAAACCTAACAACTTCAAGCCTAAATGGTGGAAACAAAACAAAAGTGTTGTCAATGATGGAGTAGTTTATGCCTCTAACATTAACCCTAAACCTGAGGTGTTCAATCTGACTAATAGCATGCAGGCAAGAAAAGATGCCAAGGTCACGACCCCCATACCCAAAACAAACAATGATAATGATAAAGGATGGTCATGGACTTCAAAACCTCAGAGAACATTTACTCCTTCGGGAGAACCTCTCGAGACCATTTTGAAGACTCTATTGGATAACAAGATTCTCACAATTCCTGATTCAAAACCCTGGGGACCAGCAGTCAAACCAAGGTGGTGGGATGATAATTCCTATTGTGTCTTCCACAAAAAAAATGACACAAGACTAATAATCGCCTTAAACTTAAACATGTCATTCAATACCTCATTGAACACGGTAAGATCAAAGTGGACAGACACACTACCAATAAGGATCATACAACATTCAATAAACCATTTCCTAATTACAACAAAGGAGAAACATCTAAAGGGAAGAGTAATGAAGTGAACTACACCTATTCCAATAATGAGAATGTGATCAATATGCTAGATGTTAAAACGGAATCAATCAATGTGGTCACAATCAAAGGTGTTTCATTCCACTCAAATATAGTAACATGGAGCCAAGCGTAGGTCATGATCAAAGGACCCCCAAAACCAACATCAACGTCCAAGGTTCATATCATTACTATTCCTAAACCAATAGAAAAACACATGGTTACTATTCCTGGCGCAAAGTATGACTTGGTAGACCAATTGCAATGAACCTCTACCAAAATTTCCATTTTTGAGCTACTCAAGATATCCACAGTACATAGGGAAATCCTAGAACAATCTCTACATGCTGCTAACGTCCCAAAGGATATTGATATAAACAAATTCCAAGCGATGGTCAATCATGTCTCAGCACCACATTACCTCTCCTTTTCTGAAGAGGATGATAAGTCATTGACACATCCACATAATCAACCCCTCCATATCGAAGTCCTTATTCATAAATATCATGTTAGATGCATGTTGATAGATGGAGGCACGGGATTGAATATTTGTACACTTAATCTGATCAAGAAACTAGGTCTTTCAGAACAGACCATTGACTCTAGAAGAAAAATAACTATCAAAGCATATGATGAGGAAGAAAGATCCTCTAAAGGACTTATTGTTCTGCATATCAGGGTCGGACCAATTGAGAGGAAAGTCGTATGTCAAGTTCTAGATCTACCCCTAGCCTACAATATCCTATTGGGAAGACCATGGATTTACGAAATGCAAGTTGTGCCATCCACTTACCACCAGTGCATAAAGTTCCCACATAATGGGGTGGAAGTGACGATTCCTGCAGATGCTAACTATACTTGTAATAATATCAAAGTAGGTAGTATGATCCCACATAATAAAGAGGCTATGGATGCAATTTCTCTTGAAACTACCAAGGGCATGGTTATGAAGAGTTTTGGCAAAACCTTAAAACTTGAAGAAACAGGTATGGGAGAATACAAGCTGGACCTGACTCCGTCACTAACAGAACTCCCAGTGTCACCAAGATCCTACGGAAAACCTTCCTTGACATTCACACCTACCGCATCCAAGGAGCCAGAAGTACACAAAGCAACTGGCATGATAAAGGCATCCACATCTTCTTTAGATAACATAGAAGAACAGGCAGTCTTGGACTAGCTTTACAAAGGAGAACTAGTGGAAGCTTAGGTCAAACATGTAGAGATATCCCCAGAATAGTATGGAAAGGGATATGATTTCCTCAAACAGATGGGATACAAAGGAAAGGGACCTCTAAATGACACAAGATGAGGGCTTATTGAGCATACCCATGGACTTCCGAAATACTAGAGATAAAATAGGACTGGGTTTTAATACTAAAACTGACAAACCTACTTCAAAAGATAGTCCAACCTCAGACAAAGGAAGTGATGAAATAGATGAACTAGAGCAGTGGTCCTATGAAAGGTTATTACATTTTGGCATAGATAATCCCAACTATCAAGGAGAGCGCTATGTACCCAGCTTTGAGGTACCACAAGATCTTCACACGCCTTTGTTAGCACAACCTCCCATTCAAGAGGTAGGATAATCAACAATAGATGATTCATAAATGCCCTTGATAGTGACAGCTACAGCAAGCACACCCCAATGACAAGATTTACATCCTAACTGGGGGAAATTGGTCATGGTTTCACATGTTCTTGATCTACCACACTTTGATCCATAGGTAGCTAACTAGGTACATCAAATAACCATTGTTGAATACTTAAACAGATCTGATGATGAGGTCACTGACTCTCATGATTATGAATGGGATGAGCTATTTGTCGTCACTGAAGATATTGGAATAGATACAATTCACATGTTTGTGGCTCCCTCAGCTCCTCGTGAAAAATATAACACTACTCCCAATGATACTAATAATCCTGAAGCAGAAGAAGAATTCCTTCTCCCTATCAAGGATGGAGAGACTAGTGCTTTCCTAAGTCTGGAAGAAGTTCTAAGATGACAAGAAAGAAACCTCCATTTATGGAGAGATGAAGATAACATTTCTACTGACAATTCACTAGAGTTTGATCCACATATGACTAACAATGACCCTTTTTATGACGATCTAACTCTTATTGATCTAAACATTGAAGAAATTAACTTAACGGAATATGTCATGTTGGTTAATGGTCTTGATGCTAACGCGATGTTGTCCTTCCCAGAGTTTGATTCCTTGTCTTTGATACACCCAGACCTCATTGATTGGACTAACACAGATCCTACACCTATCCTTGAATTTCCCAATGAATACACCCTAGCTTGATATCTCAATGCTTGTGAACCTTACCTTCTTCCACCAATGCAAGGCGCAAGAACATGTCATAGGAGGATATCAATTTTCTCAGTCAAAAATTGAAAAATAAAAAGAAAAAGGGAACTGACAGTAAAAACCATGTTGTGGCAGTGTCAGATCCTAAAATAGTAAAAATAAAAGATGTATCCAATGGTGAAAACCTCTCAGAGGTGCCAAAGGATGAGATTCTTGATATCCTCCCCAAGCTCTTTTAAGAAAGGTCTTCAGTTATGATTGAACCAACGTAGCCAGTAAATTTGGGCACCATTGAAGATCCTCAAGTAGTACACCTTGCACAATATTTTTTAGAAGAAGAGAAGACACAATTCACAGAGGTCCTGAGGGAAAAAAAAAAATTAACTTCACATGGTCTTATACAAATATGCCTGGACTAGATCCTAATCTAATCATGCACCACTTATCTATAGCTCCTGAGATCAAGCCCATGAAACAAAAACTTAGAAAGATGCATCCTCATGTTGCATTACTGGTAAAGGCAGAGCTAGAGAAATTGTTGAAAGCCGGATTTATCAGAGTCATTGTCTATGCAGGATGGATCTCTAATGTGGTTCTCATATCTAAATCTGATAAATCTATTAGGATCTATACAGACTTCAAAGACTCAAGCAAAGCATGTCAGAAAAATGACTTCCCACTACCTAACATTGACATGATCATAGACCTCACAGCAGGCTACCAAATGTATTCATTAATGGATGCATTCTCGGGCAATAATCAAATCAAAATTGCCCCTAAGGATCAAGAGAAAACTACATTTACATGCACATGGGGAACCTTTTGTTGGAACGTCATGCCATTTGGGTTAAAAAATGCTGGTGCAACATATCAAAGAGCCATGACAACTATATTCCATGACATGATGCACAAGAACATGGAGGACTATGTGGACGACACATTGGCTAAATCCAAAGAAAGAGGTACTCGTATTAATGACCTAAGAAATATCTTGGATCGAATGGAGCAATTCCAACTCAGGCTCAATCCAAATAAATGTACGTTTGGCATCCAATCAGGAAAACATTTAGGGTTTATAGTTTCAGCAAAGGGAATTGAGGTAGATCCTGCAAAGGTGAAAGCTATTCTAGAAATGACTCCTCCACGCAACATCAGTCAAATGAGGACATTGCAAGGGAGACTTCAATCAATCAGAAGGTTCATGTCACAACTTGTCGACAAGGCACAACCCTTTACAAAATTACTACATAAAGGGGTCACCTTCAAATGGGATGAGCACTATGAAGCCAACTTCAGAGAATTAAAAGGGTACCTGGCTGCTACTCCTATTCTTATGGCGCCTATTCATGGAAAGCCATTACTCCTCTATATTTCAGCTACAGCTATGTCATTAGGATTATTATTAACACAAAAGGATGAAACAAAGAAATAAAGAGCTACCTACTACATCAGTAGAACACTAGTCTCCTATGAGCTCAATTACAACATTATTGAAAAAGCATGCTTAGCAGTCGTCTTCGCATCACAAAAATTGAAACACTACATGCTCTCACATACAGTAAGGCTCATTGCTAAGATTGATCCTCTGAAGTACCTTTTGATTAAAATAGCATTAACAAGACACTTAGCAAAATGGGTCCTAATTTTGAGTAAGTTTGACATTGATTACATCAAAAGGCAAGCCATTAAAGGGCAGGTCCTTGCAGATCAATTGGCTGATTCACCACTTCAGGATGATGAGCCTTTAAAGATTGAATTCCCTGATGAAACAATCATGCATCTAACTAAATATCCATGGAAGATGTACTTTTACGGTTCATTCACTCAACAAGGCTCTGGAGCAGGGGTCCTATTCATAACTCCTCAAGGTTACAAGATTCCCAAATCTTACAAATTGATGTTTCCATGCACAAATAATATTTTAGAATATGAAGCATTGGTAAACGTTCTTAAGCTAGCTATGGAGTGGAATATTGTAGAGTTACACATGTATGGTGACTCCCAACTCATCATTAATCAAGTTAATTGAGACTACTAGACAAAAGATGAAAATTTGATGCCCTACAAGCAACTGGTTGATGATTTAAAGAAATATTTTGTCTTCATCACATTCCAGAAAGTACCCAGAATAGAAAATAAGGCTATAGGTGCCATGGCTACATTGGCATCCATGTTACAACTAGAAGAACATCAATTTTGCTATGACTTCGTGGTGGAATAATTATCCTATCCAGCCTTTGATACCCCTGATTACCAAGTAATTTGTGCTTTAAATGCCCCAGACCAATCTTGATATGCCAATATCATTGCCTATCTCACTGACCAAACCATCCCCAATGATCTATCTATAAATGAGAAAAAAGCCCTGATTAGGATAGCATCACACTAAAAGAAGTCCACGAAGGTGTACATGGATCACACTCAAACGGCTTTTCACTAGCTAAAAAACTGCTCAGATTTGGCTATTACTGGCCTACCCTGCAAAAAGATGTTATTCAATTCTCAAAAACATGTCATAAATGTCAGACACATGGAAATCTCATCCATGCTCCTGCAGGAGAACTTATACCATTTATTACACATTGGCCATTTCAGCAATGGGCCTTTGACTTGGTTGGACAAATATATCCCAATTCTTCAAATGGACACAAGTTCATCATTACGGCCACTGAGTATTTCATAAAGTGGGTCAAAGTCATGCCACTAATCAAAGCCACGGGAAAACATGTGGCTATGTTCATTCTGAACTACATTATTTGTAGATATGGGATACCCTCTTCAATTATAACAGACAATGGGGGACATTGATGATCTTTGTGAAAAGTTCCACATTCCGCCTCAATATATTATCCTCAGGGTAATGGATAGGCTGAGGCATCCAATAAAAATATTCTGAAAATCCTACACAGAACTGTAAGTCTAGCAGAGAATGGCATCTACAACTGAATCCAGCACTATGGGCCTACAGGAACAAGCATCAAAACACCAACAAGATCCATGCCATTTTCCCTAGTCTATGGCGCTAAAGCAGTCCTACCTATTGAGGTCAAAATTCCATCTTTGCAAATATCTTTACAAGGTCTTGTTACTGATGAGCAATACCGCATTGATAGGGTGAATTCTTTAGACCTGCTAGATGAGTGCAGACAATAGATGTTTGACCATCTGAAGGTGCACCAAGCACGTATGTCCAAAATCTACAAAAAGAAGGTCAAACCATGAAAATTTGAAGTGGGGGATCTCGTCTTAAAAGAGAATCCTAAGAACCAGCCTAACAAAGAACATAAAGGAAAGTTTGAACCTAACTGGCTAGGACCTTATGTTATCACTGCTACTTTTGGGACTAGAGCTTATCAACTAGCTACACTTAAGGGATATGTTCTTTCAGATCCTATCAACACTCTACATTTGAAACGGTTCTACGCTTGATGTTAGTCTAGCAGAGCCTATACAATAAAAAGTTTTTAGAAAATTCCAAAAAAAATCAGAAAATTGATCCTGAAGAAATCCAAAAACAATGGGAAAAGTCCTGAAGAAAGGGTATCCTTGGTGAAAACCTGGTAAACAGGCACCTTGATACTACAAAAATATTCAAAAAAGAAAAAATAGCAAAAAAATTG
Organism: Thuja plicata; assembly: GCA_018584345.1. NCBI lineage: Eukaryota > Viridiplantae > Streptophyta > Pinopsida > Cupressales > Cupressaceae > Thuja > Thuja plicata. The sequence goes on from MU227083.1 coordinate 5,696,206, forward strand.
AAAAAGAGAAAAGTGCCTTGATGAGAACTTGGTAAAACAGGCATCTTGGTAGCAAAAAAGAAAAAAAAGATCTTGCCAACTGGTGAAAACCTGGCAATCAGGTGTCACTTGTGTTCAGCACTCCATCTATCAAAGTATCACTAATACTAGGCCTTCACAATTACCCTTGTGATAAAAATGCTGACTTTGTTTCCTTACGACTATCTTATCCTTGCTTGGGATTTGTCTATCTTTTCGATTCTAGGGAACAGATCATTCTGCACTGGGGGCATCTTTGCCAGTCTGATAGGTTGCGTCGGCTAGGTCATCATAGATGGTTTTTTTTGTGATATGATACCTTTTGATACTTTCACTACCACTATTACATTAACAAAAAAAGGATGACACAAACATTGCACAAACATGAACGGTGTTCCTAAGACCTACATTGGATTCTGAACAGTGACAAGATTGTATACAGGTAAAAGGATGCCATATTTTCTTGAATTCCAAAATTTTTGATTGATGAATCTATACTGTGCTTGAAAAATGAATCAATTGTATTACTTAAATACAGTTTGGTCTTGGATTGATCATAACTCTTTTATGTCCTGATAATGTTTAAACTAGGGGCATCTAAGCAGTTATAAATTTTTATTGATTCTTAATTGATGTTTTAATACCTTCTGAGTTACTCTATGATGTCTGCGCAAACACAAAGAGTCACAAGTATGGGGGGCATAATGTTTTCTTGGTTTTTTGCATGTGGTGATTGATCCAAATGATCCTATAAATTTCACCTAACTTAGATGTTTATGGTAAGAGCTGCCACTATGGGTGGATAGCCGCATATATCTCGATCTTTGTTATGTGTAAACTATGGGTAGGTTGAAACAATTTCCTTGTCTACTTTCTGACTCAGACTCTCACTAAGGTATATGAAGCATAATGTACCCAAGGATATGATTTTCAAGGACATTGTGGGTTCAATATCTTGCCTTAGACATATTCTGATATAATAAAAGGAAGGTGACTATTTTGTTATCCTGGCTTCTATGCCTTGATGCCTAAGTCTATTTCTGACATTCCAATAAATATAGTATTCATATTGTCATAATATCATTGGGTATTAGTGATGGTTGTACTATCAGGTGGTATCCATTCCAAAAAGCACCCAATGATGATAAAAGGCTACAATATTTGCTAATCAGTGACAAGTCCTAAGAGTCTGCATATAGTTGCATTTAGAGGTTGCATGATGCATTTTGAAGGAAATAAAAACATTTGGGAATTTGTGCTCAAAAGTGATTTCTATCTTTCTTCTTCTAAAAACCAATTTAATTACATCCATCCATATTACTGATATATATATCATTGCACATCCATAGCATACATTTTGCATTCATAAAAAGAAACAGCAGGAAAATACAAAAACAAAGCATCCATGTATTGCATTTTTACTTTTACATCCTAAAGTGCATAACATTCTACATTGCATACAAAAATCTCAAAAACATACATTTGCATATTCACATAATATCATTTGAAACATATTTATATCAGTGATAACTCAAAAACATGCGTAAAATGATGTCATCCTCTAAAATCCAACTCATCATATGGCCAAGATATAATCACATGTGCAAAATAAATCTATCAAAGAAGATAGAACTCATATAAACATGTCAGGAACAGAATCAACGGCATCAGATATATATCTCAAAACATGGTACAGATCCAAGCATGGCACAAATCCACATAAAGAGTATCAGAGGGACAGAATAAATTAGATATATATATGTATGTCATGTACAAAAAGAGAATCTCAGAAGGATCCAGATATACAATATAAACTCAAATATACAACAAGAGACAAAATATCTCAGCTCTATCTCCCACCCTCTCCCTGATCTAGAGGAGGGGGAAGAGGTAGTACAAATAGAGGAGGAGGCATCGCCTCCTTAGACTATTGTGCTAGGCATGAAAAAGATACCGCTCTCTATCCCTTGGGCACTACAGCATGGTATATAGAATAATAATATGTGGCTCTCTGAGCCTAATGGACTGCAATCCAGGCCTATGCATCTCTCTCTGCTCTGAGCATGTCACCCTACCTATCCTGCTCTGCCCTAAGCCTCTCTAGATGTTTGTCCCTATTAGCCAGCAATGCATCTGAAACACTGACTCTGGCCTCTAAAGCAGTAATTTGTGCCTTGAGCTACTCTCACTCCTACTCACATTGAGATAAGGGATCTCTGTCCCTACCTGAACCCCTACCGGTATCCTATCCTACAGATCTATCCTGTGACCGATCAGGCTGTCTTTGCTGCTCTCTTGTCAATAATAGCCCTGGGTCCATCCTGGGAGCAACAAATCTAAAGAGGGTGCGTCGACCCTTGCCTCTACCACTGGCAACCTCTGCGTGGCCACCCACAGCACCACCACCCCTATCATCTCTGCTATCATCACCATCATTTGGAGGAGGTCGTCTCCCATCTCTCCCTCCATCTTGGCCTCCATCCCTCCCTCCATGTTAGCCTCTGCCCCTATCTCTCTGTACTCCTCCCCTCCCTCTAGTAGGATGCTCATCCAGATCATAATCAATCAACTCATCAATGCGAGGAATGGGCTCCTTCGACATGGTAAAATGTGGAAACGGATACTAAAGCATCTCTATGGCATACCCATCAAAAACACCTGCATCAAAAACATCAAGGCGAAGGTCCTAGTCTACTCTGACCATGTCTTGGATCTCCTAATTAGTTGTCTCGTACCTAAGCCGAACACCCCATAGTGGTGTCTCATATCGGACCCGTGTATATACTGTAATATCCTATGTCCTACCCTTCTGACGATCGTATTGTTTGAGGACTTGGGTGTGTATGAACCTCTCTACAATATATCTAGTCTGTCCAATGAGATATCAGCTCTGGAACAAAAATGGTACCTTCCTATCATCTAAAGTCCACTTCTCATAGTCTAAATATGGTTTTCATATGACCTTTGTCATATCATCAAAAATTCTACGCCAATACTCTACCTTGCCCAAATGGGGTTGCTGAATAAGGCCTGCATACATATATACATATGGGAACTCAAGTGCCCGCTGCCTATCTACTATCTGCCATGTAATAGGGATATGCTCCCAGGCCTAGATCTGAAGAATCAGGATACACATAGTCATGCTCTAGGTATAGTGGTACATGATCTCATGAAGCTCACGGTACATATGGGCTAGAATGGAGCTACCCCATGTAAATCTTCGTCTCTGGACAACTATTTTCTCGAGCATGTCCACCCAACCGACCATAAACCCATGCTGTCCTTTGTCAGGCATCAAAATGCCACCAATCAAGCCTGCCATGTATACAGATAGTTGATCATAATGATCCACCATGTAATCCCAAGACAAGTATTTGCGGTCAATATTATCATCTAGGAAGTATCGGTGAGCTGCACCAATCGCCATGGCAGATGTAGACTTGAAGCGCACCTCGCGGCCCATAATAGGAACACAGAGTATGTGCCATACATCCTCCAAAGTAACTGTCATCTCCCCGGTCTGGAGATGGAAGGTGTTGTGCTCTGAGTGCCATCTCTCGACAAGAGCAGTCAACAACCCTTGGTTTACCCCTATATTGGGTAAACCTATCAATGATCATAATCTATAGTGAACTATTGTTGCCTACTCATCGGCCATCAAAACTCTAGACAACGCAAGCACACATCCTGGCTATGTGCCTCGAAAGGTGACTACCTCAAAATCACCTATTTTGACAAATATAAGATAAATTAGTATTCTATCTAAGCTACAAACACAGAAATATAAATCAGCTAAGTGATTATAGATCCATGCCAGACACACAATTCAGAAAGAATAAATTTCTAAGTCCAAAAATGAGATGTGATTCTGGAAATCAGGATGTGATCTCTTTTACCGGATGCGATCCTAGAAAAATAGGATGTGATTGGGCATACTAGATGTGATCCCAAAAAATCAAGATGCGATCCCAAAAAATTAGGATGCGGTCCAAAATGCAGGGTACGATCCTAAATTGGTAGGGTGTGACCAAACTAAAATTTTAACCCAAACTACGCCTAAAAATAGAGCAACAGGATGCGATCCAGAGTATCCTGGATGTGATGCAAAAACTAGAAAAATAGGACACAATTTGGGAAATATCGGATGTGACGCAGGTTTGATAGGGTGTGATTCAGAATCCCAGATGCGACCCAAAATTGAAATTGTAAAAGCTACAAAAATGCGTAAAAATCAAATTCGCAAAATTCACGAGGTAGTTTTACGTGCACTTACCAGACGTGGGTAGTCGGTTGGGCACTGGTGTCGATAGCTCATCTAAAATGATGCTTCCTCGTAGGGACCACCATCTTCTTTGCAGAGCTCTCAGAATTACTATGGATAAAAGTGAAAATGAATAGTAAAATGGTAATTTTTGAGATATTTATTGGTCTTTTGACCTATTTAGGAGTTCCAAAACTCCTCCCAGGCAATTGAAACTACATTTTTGTCCTCTTTTTGATCAATTGGGAACCAAATCGAAGGGGCCTAAGGTGTTTTACACAGCACAGTACCATTTTTGTGACAATTCTAAAAAATGTAGATTTGCTTCATTTGTTCCAAGCATCTGTCAAAATGCACATATTATCATAAATCTCGGTCTGACATCATTTTATCAAGACTCACCACTCACATTTTCACGTAATTAACTTGGTTACCATTTGTTTATTCTTAAACACCCTCTCTTTTTCACTTCTTCTACTCTATTATTTCTTGCCCTAACCACTTCTTACAAGTGATACATCATTTCAACAAAGGGATTTTATTCTTTTCCTTCAATTTCATTCCTGAGGGGGCATGATCACACTATCATCAATCAAATTCTTGCTCAAAATAGCATTAAAAATGACTTCGTTATCAAACAAACTAGGGGTGTGACAGTCTCCTTAACTAAGTAAGAACTGTTGGATAGAAATCTTTGGTTCTCATGAGCTGGATATCTTGTATTTCCTCATTTTAAGATTCTTATTAAGCTCCTGGAAGCTTCATACTAACTTTCAGACGATAACCAAGTTTGGAATCAGTATTATCAATCTTTGGACAACAACCAAGTTCATAATTAGTATCTTTAAGATCTTTTATTAACCTTTGTATGGCAACCAAGTTCAAAGTTAATTCTATCAGTTTAGTTCAATCAAGTAGGAGACTGATCTCATCAAGTATTTTGTTCGATCGTGAGCGAAATTCTCAATCTTTCTGAAATCAAAATCAAAAACTTTCTTTGAATCAATGTGTTGCTCGCACATCAATTCAAAGAGGGGCAAATGTAACCACCTGGATTTGGTCTGTTCTGACTATAGACCATATTTTCCCTAAGTGTGATCATACCCCCAATTATGTCATGACAATGTTACTTTGGCATAATTCATTTTAAATCAAATTTAATGTCCTAGGTGATTTTTATCACTGAATTATATTAACTATTATAGCCATACAATTCAAATCAATTCAAACCAATTAAATCAAATCAAATTCAAATATGGCTATAGTATTTAATCATAAAGGAATTAAATAAACCCCTAAATCAATTGTTCACTTGCAAATGAACCCATTCTCCTAGCCTAATTAATTTAATTAAAATGGATATAGTCCCCTTAATTATTAAAAAGCAATAAAATGCTTAAATAATTAAATCCTATATATTTAAATGAATTATGTCAAATAATTCATTTCATTTATATTCCCTTAAACCCCAATCTAACCTATCTCAACCACTTCTACCCTGGGTTCTAACCCATCCCAACCTATTCCCCCCATGCTAATCTAATTATAATCTTAATTTCATCCTAACCCACCTCCTAATGTTGTCACATTCCATTAAGGAATGATTAAGGACTCCACCCACTTGAGAAAGTCAACGAATCTCAAGATTCCTTCCTCAAGTCCGCTTTCTCAAGCCACCCTCTTAGACCCTTCCCATGCTTCTTTAAGGCTTTCATTAATCCCTCATTAATGAAGATTCCTTAAGACCATGTCTCTCCCATGCCTATTGAATGCCTTTGGCATTTATTGCTCTTACACACCATTAATGAGATTTTCAAACTCATTAATGCACCTTGTCCCCCTCTCTCTCCTCATTCTTCTATAAATAGAAGGCATTTTTGAGAGCAAAGAAGCCCTTACCTTATATTGAAAATGCATTGTTATGTTGTTAGAATAGACATAGACTCACATTTCATTTCATAGTTCATGTTTAGGCATTGTTATTATCTCCATTTTTAGAGCTAAAATGCATTGTTTAATGATTAATAGCTTGTTTTAATTCAAATATTTCATGCTAAGTCATATTTGTCACTGATAGTAGCATAATCTGGGGACTATTATGTTATTAATCACACTCTTCTTAGTTAGAAATCAATAGGTCAATATTAGTGGTTTTATATGCTCATCTAACCCCTTTTTCGCTAATGCAATGATCTATTGAAGTGTTGTGTCTTTCTTAAACAGGTACAAAAATCACACACACCAATTGACTCATTTCCCCGAAGCAGAGTTGTAGGCTGTCAATACGTTCTTCATAACCAGAGCTTCTTGCATATTGGCATGGCCGAAGAGGCAAGTATCGTCTACAATTTGAGAATGGGTGGTTGTCTCTAGTCCTCTGGCGATCTCGATGCCTCATCAATTCCCCACCTCCCTTTTGCGTGAAATTGAGCATCCTAGCACTTCCACCAATAAGATGAATAGGAAGGGAGAGATTGGATCCCCTTGCCTCAATCCTCAGGATATGGGAAAGAAACCCTATAGACTGTCATTTACCAACACTGATGCTTTTTTTGAGGAGATCATACTGGACATCCAAGCTACCCATTCTATTGAAAACCCAAATTTTAATAAAAAATTGTTGAGAAATCCTCTATCCACTCTATTGTATGCCTTTCTGATATCCAATTTCAACATCATCCTCCTATATTTGCATGATTTTGCCAAATGAATTACCTCATGAGTGATAATTATCACATCCACAATGTTTCTATTTGGTGTGAAACCGCTCTATTCCGGGGATATTAACTTTTCCAAGACCAATTTCAACCTATTCGCAGCCACTTTTGAAATAATTTTGTAGATAGTATTGCAGAGTGAGATTGGCCGAAATTCATCAAATCATCCCGGTTTCTCCTTTTTGGGTATGAGAGAGACAAGTGTGTTGTTAAAATCCTTTAAAATTAAGTGATTCCTTCTTGATTCCTCCACAACTTGCAGTAATTCTTCCTTCAGTGTATCCCAAAATATTTGGTAAAAGAAAGTTTGAAAGTTGTCGGTGCCCGGAGCCTTTTCACTCCCAAGATTGAAAATTGCATTCTTTAATTCCTTGACCGTCACAGGGTCCATGAGTATAATATTGTCCTCCCTAGTGATCTTAACCTCAATAACTTCTAAGAGGTCTTCCTATGTTGCATTTTTGGCAGGGATATCATGGCTCCACAAATTTGAGAAAAATTCAACTGCAGCTTTATTGATCATCTTTTCATTTGAATTTTCTATTACATCTGTCCCTTTGATAGATAAAATTCAATTGATACTCCTTTTGGCTTTGGCTGAACTGTGGAAACATTTTCTATGTCGGTCGCCTTCTCTGAGCCAATTTTCCCTTGACTTCTGCCTCCAATGAATTTCTTCCCTTTGTAAAATTTCATTGTATCTTCCCAACAAATCTTTTTCTATCATGAAATCAATCTCGTCCATCCTATCTGCTAGTACTTTACTGTTTAAAGCACCCAATTGACCCTCAAGAGTTTTATTTTCTATGAAGATGTCTCCGAAGTGAACCTGATTCCATTCCTTAAGTTTATTTTTAATGAGCTGTAATTTTTTAAATAATTTGAAGGTGAGGTATCCTTCCTCCAAAGGCACATCTAGCCACCAGCGGAACACCATTTCTGAAAAACCTTGTTCCTGAAACCACATCTTTTCCATTTTAAAAGGACATTGTACTAGCACCCCATCCTTCTGAATGGTCAATGACACCAGGAAATGATTCAAGCTTGACAGTCTCAATACCTCGTCTTTGTAGACTAGTGGTTTCTCATGCCAATTTTCCGCTACGAAAAAGCGGTCTAACTTTTTTGCAATGTTCAAAAAACTGCACCTTCAGTTTGTCCAAGTGAAGATGCCTCCTTTGGCCTCTACTTCCAACAGTCCGTTATCAATCACAAAACTCTAGAATTCTTCCTGCGTTCTACATCAGCCACCTATGCCCCCCCTTTTGTCTATGGGACTGAGCGTAGCATTGAAATCTCCAGCCAATATCACCATTGACTGATCCACACTTTGGAGGAAATCAGAAATTTCAGCCCACACTCATTGTTTGTCATGTGAACTAAAAGGGCCATAGATATTGATGGGATAACCAGAAAAATTCAAAATTAAAGAACTCGCTCTTACCATTTTCTAGGATCTCGCCTTTGATACAGCCTCCATTTTGACCATCCTAGGGTTCTAGAGGATTCCCAAACCTCTGGATGCGCCCACTGCATCCACAAAAAAACTGGACCATTTTATCTTACTCCAAAAATTCTCGCCGCACCTTCCCCTTCTAGCTTAGTCTCCTGAATATAGACTATGTTTGGATGCATTTGATCAAAACTCCTCTTGATCATCTATCATTTGTTAGAGGCAACCCCTGATGTTCCATGTTAAGATTTTCATTGCGGGTCAGGAGAGAATAAATCTCTCCTGGATCTGAGCTTCCTCTGCCCCTTCATGTTACCAACATCTTCCAAAAAAATTTGAATGGATTTCCTACCTTTGGGGCGTTTCCCACTAGTATTATCTTTTGCTAGCTTTGCATAGGTTTGTCTAATTTTCCTTTTTTATGAGATGCCCATCTCCTCCTGTAGCCCAAATTCATCTTCCATATTTCCTAATTCTGTATCAGTCTCCTATTACAACTTCCTCTCTGATTTTGTTGGGGACATCTGAATATCCTTGAAGGAGACCTTGGTATTGTTGAATTGATCTAAAGGTTCTTCTCTTTCAGCAACATATATGGCCAAAAGTTCCCTCCCTACAGAGTTTGCATGCAGTACCTAACACGCCTTTGGGATAACAATCAGAGCACTCTCCACTATGGGTGTATTTAAACTTTGTACCAGGGCATCGTCCACTTCTTCTCTAACTATTTCTTTGGGTTTTGAGGTGCCATCCAAAATCTCTGGAGAAGGACTAAACCCCAAAACATCTTTACATCCTTGGTCACCCATGCTGCCTGAGACCCCTGTCTCCTCTATTTTCTTGTGGTCATTAGAAACAACAGGTTTAGATTCTTTCGATGGAGGGTTTGTCCCCTGGTCTTCCAACTGAGGTGTTGGGCTCAGTTCTACTGGTCTAAACATTTTGGCCAGTTTGTCCTCCAAAGTTTTTTCTCTAGTGTTTTTTTCCTTCTGCTTCATTTGGCAATCTTGCTTCGAGTGCCCCCATTACTTACAAATTTTGTATTTTTCCAAGATCTCTTCAACCTAGATTTCTTGCTGCCAATATCCTTCTGCCATCCTAATCTCGACATCTTTGGGAAGCAAGGGGTATGGTTTTTGCATGATGCATATTCAGGCATACATGTAATGGTCCTCCTTTGAAATCGCCTCGTCTGCTTTGATGAATGTGCCAAGATTGCTACCAATAGTTTCTATGGTTTATGCATTCCAATATTCAAATGGGAGGTTGTAAACTCTAATCCAAATGGATATTTCCTCAACCGAAGCCTATTTTGGATTTAAATTTGGGGTATAATATTTGATGTACATTCCAATACCACTCATCATGAATAGGTCATTGAAGATTATTTCTCTCTTTTCCCTGACCGAGCCTGCAATAATCAGGAAAAAACCATTTGGAAGGGTTTTGATTACAAAGTGCGACCCCCATTCTTCATCCACCCATTTCCTTAATTTGGGGTATGTCGACAAGCCACCACCACACTTTATTAAGAAATCCCTTTCACATAGCATTTGAACCGACGCCTTCTAGCTATCTGTCTCGATCTGGATGCTTAACGACCGATTATGTATAGTCATTGGTACTTCCTTTGTTAACGATTTCACTTGCTGGTCGGATGGAGGCACCCATTCTTTCTTTTGCATCCTTCTAACCTTTGACCTTCTAACCTCTCCATTTGCTCTGTAAAAAATCTTGGGGTAACCCCAACGATTTTATCCAGTTTGCGATTTAATTTCAACGCAGGCTCCAACATGTTTACTAGTCTCCCATCCACCTCGCCACTAGTTTTGACCACTGGGTGGAAACCTAGGCAAGCAAGAACTCTGAGGATCTGGGGCACTACCATTATTCCTAATGCCAAACACTTGATCCATGAACCCTACCCTCTTGCGTCGTTCCATCACAATTTTTTGCAGAGTAGGGTTTGGTCTTATGTTAAGGGCACGTAAACGACTTGTTGAGCACATTTATTGGTGGCATGGGTGTATTCTGACTTCTCCAATCTGCTAAGTCCATCTCTTGAATGGATTTATATTACTAATAGATGTTAGGGACATTAAAAGAGAGATTTTTCCTTTTGTATGCTTCTATGTTTGATGTTAAGGATATTAACATGGAATGTTTAAGAGATCTATTTTTTTCCCTCAATATTCCATACAACTATAATTTGCCTTGGGTTCATAGTAAAGCTTTCCATATATATAAATCCAAAGGCACAATTTAGGGGGGAATAGTAGACAATATTACAAATATTAAGGCTTCCATTTGATCTTAACATATCTAAACCTTATTAGAATAATTGCCAAAATTAAATATAGAAAGCTAAACTAAACTAAAATGAAATTCTATTTTCTCGATACCATCCTAAAGAGGTTTCTTTTATTGTAATTCTTGTGATCCTGATTATTCATAAGATTTTTGACATTGCAATTGTCAACAATAATACCAAGGTGGTGGTTTATATTATTATGGCTAGGTTGTGATAGTTGTTTTTTTAGATCCTAACAAAGTGTGATAAATTGGAGCTTCAATTTGACACCAACCATCAAGTTTTCATGACAAGGGGCATGGTAGTGACAATGGTGTAATCTAGTGGGAAGCAAAAATATATACATAGAAATATATAAATGATGTGGACCAAAAGCATAATGGTTCTCATAAAAAAGATGAATATCATCTTGTAGTGTAGAAAAATTGAATTTTAGAAATATTTTACACCAATTGAAGGATTGTTTTGGTTATATTTAATTTTTCATATATTCTCAAGGTTTGATGCTTTGTTAATAGGTGGAACTCATTGTTTCAATTCACTACCTACACTTGTTAGGGAACTAAATTACATTTAGGCTCATCATAGACATGTCAGTTCAAGAAACTTTAAAGTAGTACAATAACAAAACATGAATGTTTTAGACATATAATGTAGCATTCTCTGCATGCTAAATAGGTATCAAGAAAACTAATACATGCCTTGGAAGAAGTCATGCCTTAGACTTGCGGGCTTATCTTCATCCTAAAGCAGGCCTCATTTATTCTCTTTAATGATCTAAATTGATTTTGGTTTCCATAGTCCCATTGAAAGGGAATGTTCCTTGTGCTTTGATTTTCCATTGAAACTTGTACCTATAGTCTTTGAAATTCTCAACTCAAAGTCCATCAATGTTTTTAACTCCATTATCCACTTTGACACAAAATCAAGGAAAATTTACTTGAATAATAATAGCTAAAGTTGTGGCTCAAATAGTTGTTTTCTTCTTTTGTATTAGCAAGTCTTTCTTATTTAATGAAAAATTAATTAAACCGTCCCTTTAGTGTTTTACAAATCTACTAAAATAGTTATCAATGAGAACACCTCAAATCATTTATAGTCTTTTGAGATGTAAAATTCCTTTTCAATATATAACCAAAAATTCCATGCATGTTAAATAGGTATAAATTAAACTAATACATTCCTTGAAAGAGGTCATGCCCTAGTCTTGTGGGCTGATGCAGGAGCATCCTTGGTTTGACAGGTTGGAGTGTGGTTGGAATTTCTGTGAGATTTAAGAGTCGCGCTTGTGGGACCTTGTTCTAGAGTGTTCTTGGATAATTATCCTATGATCACATCTCTTTGGGTTGATCGCATGTTGACATTCTTTCTCTTTCTGACTGTGGGTAATGTTTCAATGACTGGCGTGGACTTACCTGGAGATTTGTGTTTTGATTGAGATTGTGGGAGTCTTAGCCGTTGCGATCTTAGTGTGTTGATTGTGGTTCCTTCGTGGATTTTTCCATGTGATCTCTTCTTCTTATGTTATGTTTATATATATTGGACCTATATTTGTAAAATGTTTCCTTCTTTGGGGAATGTATTTCTTGTGCTAACTTGTGGTTGTGATTTTGTATAAATGTAGGCTTGGTTTCATGTTAGGAAGTTAGTGAAGGGAAGAAGGTATACTAGTGGGCTATTGACCTAAAGCTTGCAGAGATCTTTGGGATAGATCTTAGAGTTGTTTCCTTTATATGTGGCCATAATCTGGAAGGCCTTACAACCCGACATGCATGGTTAAATTATGATCAATAAAGAGTTTCTTGCATCTTATTGTGTCAAGTTGTTTGTTGTTTCTACTATGTTTACTCTTGTTTACCTTGGCATTACATCATGGGCTTATCTTAATACCTCCTTAAGTAGGCCTCATATATTTTCTCTTTAATAGTTTAAATAAACTTCAATAGCAATGGTTCCATTGAAAGGGAATGTTTCTTATTCTTCAATTTTTTTATTGAAACTTGTACTTGTATCTAAACTTCTCAAAGTCCATTAATGTTTTTAACTTCACCATCTGCTTATACAATAAATCAAGGAAAAATTACTTTGATAATAATAGCTAAAATTGTGGCTCAAATAATTGCTCTTTTTATTTGTACTAGTGGGGTTTTTATATCTAATGGAAAAATATTTAACACCGTCTTCACTATGAAACATAACCTTCCTCCTTTATTTCCACTTGTTGCTCTATGTTCTTTTGTGGGGTTGATTTTCTTCTTATAGTGTTTCAATTTCTTCATCTTGACCAATTATGTTAAGATTATTTTAGGTCAAATTATGTGATGCACATTAGGGCATTCAAAAACTATAATTAGGGTCTTTAAAAAAATACAAAAATATTCTAGTCAAAATTCACCATAATGTGCATCTTTCAACAAAAGAAATTAGAAAATGATTTTGTTGGGGTCAAATTATTTTGTTCATACACATGCATCTTTTGGTCTAAAATGCATGAATTGAAAAAATACATGTTTTTCCATCCTATACAAAATCAAAATTTATCATTCGAGTATTAAAATAAATTAAAAAAATTGAAACATAGGCACAATTGTTTTCATTTTTTAAACATTATATTAATTTTTTGTGTAGGTATTTCACATTTTTACACCAACTGCAACAAACATTGATTTTCAAGAAAAAAAAAATTTGATCAAAAAGTGGACCCAAATTCTTGCACTCACTCATATAAGTTAAGTGTCTATAATCTTAAGTTTTAGAATCTTTTTAAATAAAAAAGCCCAAAAAATTGCATGTGAAAAAAGATAAGTGATTAAATAAAAAACTGTGAAATTGAAGTGGATTAGCAATCATGGATGATTATATGGAATTTAATGGTTTTACTCTAGTATGATTAAGGGAAAGATGTGAGTTAAGGAAAAGGATATCAATGCATTAAATTTGCATAGTTCATGTTATTGATTTTGTAAGCTTATGGATTTGAAGTTGTATAAGCATTTTTCAATTGGCATTTTAGATCATATTTTATGACCCATCATTAAGATAAAGTGAGCCAAAGAAGAGAATGAAACATAGAGTATGATCCAAATTATAGAGTATCCATTCTCTTCTCAACCTCACTTAATCCCAATGATGGATCACTAAGTATGATCTGAAACATCAATGGAAAATATTTATGGAGTCAGATCCAGAAGCTTACAATTCAACAAGGTATTGGTTAAGATATTTATCACCTAGCTCTATTTTCTCATGACCATGGAGGTGATAAACACAACCATAGTTGAATCAAACTCAAAGTAACTACAATTGATCGATTCTCTACTTATTTTAAAAGGTTACAATTACCTCAAAGTACTCACATACTTGGCTAGTATAGGCTCGGTAGTCAGTAGAATTTTATTTCCATCATTCGGTTGTAGTTCTCTTTGTTTAGCTTCCTCCTCAGTTTGTGCTTTCGGTAAGGTATCAGGAACATCAGGTTGAACATAAACAAATCTTTGATAGTCCTTCGATTCCTTCTTGCTATCCTCATCATTTTTCTCTACAAATTCATCAATTCTCACATTTGCACTTTCCACAATTTTGTTGGTAGACTTGTTCAAACATTTGCAAGCTTTGCTCTTTGTAGAATATCCTAAGAATATCCCTTCATCTCTTTTAGAATCAAACTTACCATCTCTAGCATCTTTCAGAGTATAGTATCTACTTCCAAATACTTTGAAATGACCTACATTTGTTTTGTGATCATACCAAATCTCATATGGAGTCTTGTTTGTACCTTTCTTCAATTGTACCCGGTTAAGTGTATAAGCAGCAGTGTTGATTTCTTCTCTCCAATATTTTTGAGAAATACCCTTCTCAATCATCAGTGTTCTCGCACAATCAACAATGCATCTATTTCTCCTTTCAGCTATATCATCTGTTGTGGTGTCCTCAGTGCAAACATTTGTCTCTTTATTCCATGTTCATTGCAGAAGAGTGTAAACTCATCAGAAGTAAACTCTCCTACTCTGTCATATCTCAGACACTTCATTTTTCTTCCAATTTCCTTTTCAACTCTTTCCTTGTACTACTTAACATTTCAAAAGCTTCAATTTTTTTCTTTTAAAAACATGAGAAACATCATTCTAGAATAATCATCAACAAAAAAAATTAAATATCTATCACCATAGTAGCTTTGTGTTCTCATCGGTCCACACAGGTCAGTGTGCACTAAGTCCAAAATTCCTTGTGTAACATAAGACTTACTTGTAAAATTTGACTTAGTCCTTTTTCCAACTTGAATTCCTTGCACATGACATTCTCAGGTTTCTCCAATCTCGGTAGACCACTAACTCTATTCTTTTTTCTCACTTTAATTAGATGGTCAAAATTTACATGACACAACCTCTTGCTCCATAACCATGCATCCTCAACTTTATCATATAAACAAATCTTAGTAGATGTATCAAGGTAAAATAGGTTACCTTTAGATTGTTCTCTAGTCGCAATCTGACTTCCTTTCTGATCAAATACTTTTACATTCCAAAATGAAATTCTAATTGGTGTCCTGTATTGTTTAGATGTGCCACACTCAACAGATTATACTTTAGTTCTTGAACCCAATATGCATCATCACATATGGTATTATTCAATAGAATTAGAGATCCTTTACCTTTCATAGGATATGGAGCATCATTACCGAATCTAACATATCCTCCATAATGTTCTTCCATAGTAGAGAACTTAAGTGCATCACGAGTCATATGATGTCAACACCCACTGTCTATAATCCAGGTATTATTCTTGCTTACATGTGATATTAGGGATTTTTCATCTTGCCTTTCTTCATTAGAATTATCCTTGATGAGAACATATACAACTCTCCACCATCATCATCTATGTCATCATGAGTTAGTCCTTCATTAGCAATATGACATGACTTCTTACCTTTATTTTTGAAATCTCAGAATCTCTTGAATCTATTTTCTCTTTTGTTGTCTTCTCGATTGTCTTTCTTCTCATCACTGTCATTTTCAAGGCACCTAGCAACAATGTGGCCAATCTTGTTACATTTAAAATATTTCAAAGGTATCTTACCTCGATACTTGCCTTTACCTCTTTGTAGTCTTTTAGCTAGTAGAGCTTCAAACTCATTTACATTTCTTCATCTCCAACATATAGTTCTTCTAACTCACTCTTGCAACTATAAAATCTTTCACTAGTACTACTTGCATAACCATCACTAGGTCTAGAGTCCCTAGAACTTACAATCTTCAAAGATTATTTAAATGCAGACTCAATCCTAGTAGTAGCAGGTAAAATATTATCAAAATCATTAAGCTCAAAAGCAATCAACTTACCAATAGTAGCAGTCATTGAAACACTCATATGAGGAAATGGATCTCAGTTCTTGTATTGCAGATACTCGGATGGCATACATAGGTAACAAGGTCCTCAACATTTTTCTTGTCACATATTCTTCAGTTATCTATCCTCCAGCACCTCTGATAGCATTCACAATTTCCTTCCATCTTGCAGTGTATAGTGTAACATTTTCACCTTCTTTCATTCTCATAGAATCAAATTTTCCTCTTAAGATTTCATCTTTTGCGTTCTGAACATGTTGATCTCCACCATGTACCAATTCAATCTTATCCCGCATCTGATTTTCTGTAATACATCCTTTAAGTTCATTAAACTCCAGATCAGTAAGAGTAGATGATATCTCAATCATAACTTGTGTGTGGTCTTGTCTTTCTCTCATCTTCTCAAGTGTGAAAGGTCCAAATGGCGGTGGTGAATACTCATTGTCAAGATAGTATTGTACGTACTCCCCAATCCCATATAAGTGCAACCTCATTCTATTTTTCCATGTGGAGAAGTTATCCTTATACATAATCAAATCTTTAACTCAAGTATTTTAAACTTATCTCTTAGAGTACTTAGCTCTGATACCAATTGTTGCATTACTGAGAGGGAGTGAATAAAAAAACTATGATACTTTAAACTTTAAAACTTAACTCGGATTCAACTCGGTATGATAAATAACAACAGCAATTGAATTACCAAATAACTTCAATAACTCAAACAGTAACTTGCATAAACAGTAAATATCATACACATTAAATATTCAACACATTTAACACCAGATTTAATGAGGAAACCTAATTTGGGAAAAACCTCTGTGGGAATTGTCACCTACAAATGAAAATACTCTTCTGAAGTATGCTCGATTAAAAGCCAATCGTGTTAAAGAATTCAATGCACATTGTTAAATGTGACCCTGTTAGGGGATTTACCTTAGACCCAATAAGATCTTCACCGTTTTAGGAGTGGCCTGGTTAGAGGGATTTGAACAATATTTTATAATGTCACATTTCTCATGGATTTTACAATAAGACTGTTAAGTCCACTCGATTAAGAGATTTCTTTTACAAATGCCAATAAGAAACAATGTATAAAATGATCTATAAAACTACAACTACCTCTTCCTTGACCATATTCCTTATGTCCTCTTTGACTACTGGCATCAACACTTCATCAATCTCTATTTTAGACTCAGATTTACACCTCTTTTCTCTTCACTACTTTACTCCGTAGTCGCTTCAATACTTCAACTTGCCAGCTCTATGTTATTCAAATTCATCCTTTAAATAGACTCTATTTTTGCCTCTTAATCTCCTTGATTAGGTTTTCCTTCAATCACTCTCAGCCTTTAGATCATCTTTTTGAATTGATTCAGTGAACTTGAAACTCAGTTAACCACTTCAGTATCACCTCAGAACTTGCACTTTTCTTGGAAGTAAAACCTTCACTTTTTGCTGCTTAATCTATACCATAGATCTCTTCCTTGATTCTCATGCATGGATCTTATAACTAACTTCTTCTTCCTTCTTAGAATCTTCCATATCGTTGTGGCTCACCATTAAATGCATTCTTATCCTTGTTTCTAACGTCAATTTTTCTCGGTAACTAACTCTCGGTTCGGTGACTAACATGCATTGCTCGGTGTCTTGACTGACTTACATAACCCTTTACCAACATACTTCTTTCAGCTTGATAACTTAACTCTTTAGTCTTACAGATGTATGTGTTAATTTTGGCCTTGTTAATCAACCACACACTTCAACATAGTCCTTCTTCACCAGATACAAACAAGACTAAATATGAGTTATTCATCCTGCCTGCCTGCGTGATTTGACCTGTTGCCTTCTATCTAGATGGGGTTTTTGAAATTGCTCTCAGGACGAGAGTCTCACAACCATGGACCAATCTAAGAATGAAGGATTTATCATGATAAGTGCAATGCAATGCAAGATTATACTAAGAAAATGAAATATGAGAGATTAAGCTAAGACATGATTTCAATGCAATTTAGTCTAGAAATTGAAACTATCTTATTTGCAGAATGAAGTTAATCTATATGATATTACAAAAATGAGACAACAATTCAGTATTCTAACAATGCAATTTTTCTATAATAATTCAGGGGGTTTGAATGAAGAATGAGAGTTCTTTTATAGACTCTGAGAGGATCAAAATAGAAACTTTCCTGTTTAGAAATAAAACAAATAGAAAAGCCAGTTAAAAACAGAAAGCTTTATTGAAAAGAATTCAATAAATTGTTTTCTTCCTGCTTTAACTGTTTTATCTCTTTGATTTAATATTGTTTTATTTGAATTTAAT
>MU227083.1:5738867-5751201 GCA_018584345.1 Thuja plicata
GATTAGCCCCCCCCCCCCC
This sequence comes from Thuja plicata, assembly GCA_018584345.1. NCBI lineage: Eukaryota > Viridiplantae > Streptophyta > Pinopsida > Cupressales > Cupressaceae > Thuja > Thuja plicata. The sequence goes on from MU227083.1 coordinate 5,738,887, forward strand.
CCCCCACATCAAGTTGGCTCAAAGTAAACTTCAACAGAGCATCTAAAGGGAATATAGGCCCTTCAGGGGTGGGATATGTGGCTAGGAATGAGTTTGGAGATAATTTGGCGCTATGAGCAATGCGATTGATGGATGGTACCAACAATGCAGTGGAATGTCAAGCGGCACTTGGAGCAGTCCGGATGACTAAGAACCTAGGCATTCAGAAACTACTCTTGGAAGGTGACTCAATGTTAGTAATCAACGGGATCAAGAAAGGGGAAATGGATGTGTGGTATTTGAACCAATACATCATATGCATAAGGGTCTTACTCAGCAACATCCCGGAGGTAAAGATTTCCCATGTGTGTCGCGAGGCCAACGGGGTGGCCAACTTATTGTCCAACATTGGAGTTAGGAGACCGCCCGATGACAAAAAAGAACTTTTGGAGCACTTCAATAATTTTGGATGGAACGAGATGGATCAACCAGAGGCCATGTGTTGTGAATAATTGCAATTTTTGCAATTATGAAAGTGGAGGCGTGGCTTGAGATTTGATTAAGATTTCCTTGTGTACTTGGATTTACTCTTTTGGGAGGCAGCCTTTTTGGCCGTGGCGACATGCTTGGAAAAGGGCAGTCTATGATGGTATGTGGCAAGTAGATTAGAAAGCTTGGATTGCATGATGTCGCAATTGGAGTGGAAAGTACGGCAACAATCCAGATTGGCAATCTAGTACATGCCTCTCTTCTTGCGCAAGGTGGATGGATCCTAAATGATTTGTTCATGATGCAATTAAGTATGGTGATTCCTTTCTATGGTAGGCCTATTTGCGAGCAAAAATTGAGGAGTCACAAACCTCCATTAAAGCTCAGCGGCTGCGAGCCTCATTTGATACATTTGCAGACTGGAAGTCAAAAGAGAAAGGAGAAGTTGTAGTGGTGGGTGTGAGTTTGCCTTTTTCCCTTCACTGAACTGTGGGTGGTGAAGTAACCACAAAGGAGGCAAATTTCTCTTTGAAATCTCTGAATCAACTCCCTGCTTTCAGGGATGAAACCACAGCCCAGCAGCTTGGGAATGTTTTCAGGTTTGAAGATTTTGTGTTTTGGTGGCGATTTCCACCATCTTTGGGGAGGAATTTTTGAACTTTAATTCACGCCCACGCACAAAGCTTGACATCTCCCTCTTTCTGGCGTTGGGTTTGTTGGTGGGAAACACGAAGTAGGAAATTCTAAAGGTGACAAGGAAAAGTCTGGAACTGAAATGGTCAGTTGGATTGGAGGGGACGGTGGCTCAAGCAGAACTTGAGGTGGGATTGTGAATGACACATGGCCCGTGGCAATTGATAGGCAGTGGCCCAGGCGAAGTGAAACTCCTAGTCATTTGGAGCTCCACACAACCAATGGCCATAACGATCCCTTAAGTACAACGCAGTTGGGTGATGGTGTTAGATTATTTGAACAAAGTGGAGGAATGCAGAGTGGAGAACAGTGTTGTGGGACGCAAACGCTAGAAGACAACACCAGTCAAATCAACTGCTCCGGTGGACGAGACGGGAAGGCCAAGGCCTTGCCACCAACTAAAAAAGAAGGCAACCGACTCTGAAGCTGCTTCGGTTGGGGTAACAAAAATCTCTAATTTCACCCGGGAGGAAGCTATGGGGTGGTTTCAATAGGGCATGGGTAATTAGTCTTTTTTTATGAACCAAGAAGTTGGCCTAGTTAATTGAATGTAAGCACTCTGTGCATTTTTGGGTGTGTATGAAGTCTCTATGGGTAGTAGTGTCGATGTTGGAATAGTCGTCTTTAGGCCCTTTGGCAAGTTTTTGGGATGTGGTTGTTTTTTGGAGGAACGTTGCAAAATATTTTGTAATTCAAATTTTATATTAATAGAAAATACAAACTTTACTAATCAAAAAAAATATACATCCATTCAAGGTCTTGTACATGTGATTTGTCTCAGCAACTTGATAAAATGTAGTGAATCTTTGATGGTGAACCATGTCCCAACCATAGAAGTGATAAGGTAGGATGACTTGATGAGGTGCCCCGATGACCCCCTACCCTAGGCCCAAGGGTGGATATATCATCCCTCTTGGCATCATGTGTCCATTGCCATACATACGAGGTGGTGTACCTAATGTGGTTTCCTATCACCATTTTCCTTAGCCTTGTCCCTTCTATCTTACCTCTCATGATTGAACATCCATATGCATTTGTTCACCATAATAGAGGTCATGAGGAATATTTACAAGGTGCTCAAAAAATCCCTCCTTCCTAAGCCCAAAGGTACTCCCTTTGTCCCCCTCTTGGCCCATGGGACTCCTTAGTCATATACCATGTGGTGGCATTCTTAAAAGGTGACTTCATCACTGTTTTCTCACCTGCAATCCCCTCATTTCCCCTACCATGGCTAGTTCCAGTAGACAAAATACATACATGATATTTCACACATAAATTCTATAATACAACATTCATGAGTCAGCAATGCAATGCATATTACATCATGGGTATGCAAATGTACATATTAGTATATATGTATATCTACATATAAGCAGTCACATGCTGATATTATATCTCAGGAATGCAGACATAATTCAAATAGAGAGCAGTCATCAAAGTACTTATTATGTAATAAATATATCATGCGATACTCATACCAAGGAATTGCTAATCTGAGTTATTATTATAATATTTCTTCTTATTAATGTATTTTTTCTTCTCTTTCGATGATTGAATGTTTGGATGATAAACTGATTGATTTGTGATTCCAATATGTGAATTTCTTTGACTGAACACAAATTTGGTAAACCATTGATTTGTCAAATCTCATCTTTCAACAGAGTAAGGAAAGCAATTTAGAAAAATTTGACTTGGCATAAGTATAAAAATGTATGTATGTCATCAGCCAATTTGAGCCTCAATGGAAATTTAAATGCATATGTTGCTGGTTTGGATTTGAGCATGGAAGTTCACCGAAAAAACAAACATTACCTAGTAATTTGTTAAAAAGACATTTTTTTATAAGCAAATAGCAACTATTGGGGCTGCCCTAGATTTTGTCCTTCCAAACCAGATTAGCTCCCCCCACATCAAGTTTGATCAAAGTCAACTTCAACAGAGCATCTAAAGGGAATACAGGCCCTTCAGGGGTGGGATATGTGGCTAGGAACGAGTTTGGAGATAATTTGGCTTTGTGAGCAATACGATTGATGAGTGGTACCAACAATGTAGCGGAATGTCAAGCGGCACTTGGAGCAATCCAGATGGCTAAGAATGTAGGCATTCAAAAACTAGTCTTGGAAGGGGAATCAATGTTAGTAATCAATGAGATCAACAAAGGGGAAATGGATGTGTGGTATTTGAACCAATACATCATATGCATAAGGGTCTTACTCAGCAACATCCCAGAGGTACATATTGCCCATGTGTGTCGCAAGGCCAACAGGGTGGCAGACTTATTGTCCAACATTGGAGTTAGGAGACCACCCGATGACAAAAAAGAACTTTTGGAGGACTTCAGCAATTTTGGATGGAATGAGATGGATCAACCAGAGGCCACGTGTTGTGAATAATTGCAATTTTTGCAATTATGAAAGTGGAGGTACGGCTTGAGATTTGATTAAGATTTCCTTATGTACTTGGATTTACTCTTTTGGGAGGCAGCCTTTTTGGTCGTCGTGACATGCTTGGAAAAGGGTAATTTATGATGTCATGTGGCAAGTAGGTTAGAAAGCTTGGATTGCATGATGTCGCGATTGGAGTGGAAAGTATGCCAACAACCCAGATTGGAAATCCAGTAGATGCCTCTCTTCTTGCGCAAGGTGGATGGATCCTAAATGATCTATTCATGATGCACTTAAGTATGGTGATTCCGTTTTGTGGAAAGCCTATTGGTGAGCAAAAATCGAGGAGTCACAAACCTCTACTAAAGCTCAGCAGCTGCGAGCCTCATTTGATGCATTTGTAGACTGGAAGTTGAAAGAGAAAGGAGAAGCTACAGTGGTGGGTGTGTGAGTTTGCCTTTTTCCCTTCACAGAACTGTGGGTGGTGAAGTAACCACAATGGAGGCAAATTTCTCTTTGGACTCTCCGAATCAACTCCCTTCTTTCAGGGATGAAACCACAGCCCAGCGGCTCGGGAATTTTTTCAGGTTTGAAGATTTTGTGTTTTGGAGGTGATTTCCACCATCTTTGGCAAGGAATTTCTTAACTTTAATTCGCACCCACGCACAAACCTTAACATCTCCCTCTTTATGGCATTGGGTTTGTTGGTGGGCAGTATGAAGTAGGAAATTTTGAAGGTGACAAGGAAATGTCTGGAACCGAAATGGTCAGGTGGATTGGAGGGGATGGTGGCTCGAGCATAACTCGAGGTTGGATTGCGAATGATGCATGGCCCATGGCAATTGATAGGCGGTGGCCCGGGCAAAGTGCAACTCCTAGTCATTTGGAGCTCCACACAACCAAAGGCCATAAGGATCCCTTAAGTACGACATGGTTGGGTGATGGTGTTGGATTATTTAAACAAAGTGGAGGAACGAAGAGTGGAGAACAATGTCATGGGACGCAAATGCCAGAAGACAACACTAGTCAAATCAACTACTCTGGTGGACAAGACGGGAAGGCCAAGGCCTCACCACCAACTAAAAAAGAAGGTAGCCGACTCTGAAGTTGCTTCGGCAGGGGCAACGACAATCCCTAATTTCACCCGAGAGGAAGCTATGGGGTGGTTTCAGTAGGGCATGGGTAATTAGTCCTTTTTGTTGTTGAACCAAGAAGTTGGCCTAGTTAATCGAATGTAAGCACTCTGTGCATTTTTGGGTGTGTAAGAAGTCTTTGTGGGTAGTAGTGTCGATGTTGGAATAGTTGTCTTTAGGCCCTTTGGCAAGTTTCTGGGATGTGGTTGTTTTTTGGAGGAACGATGCAAAATATTTTGTAATTCAAATTTTATATTAATAGAAAATACAAACTTTACCGATCAAAAAAAAATATGCATACATTCAAGGTCTTCTACATGTGATTTGTCTCAGCAACTTGATAAATTGTAGTGAATCTTTGATGGTCAACCATGTCCCAACCATAAAAGTGATAAGGTAGGATGACTTGATGAGGTGCCCCGATGACCCCCTACCTGAGGCCCAAGGGTGGATATATCATCCCTCTTGGAATCATGTGTCCCTTGCCATGCATATGAGGTGGTGTACCTAGTGTGGTGTCCTATCACCATTTTCCTCAGTCTTGTCCCTTTTATCTTACCTCTCATGATTGAACATCCATATGCATTTGTTCACCATAATAGAGGTCATGAGAAACATTCACAAAAAGGTGCTCAAAAAGTCCCTCCTTCCTAAGCCAAGAGGTACTCTCTTTGTCCCACTCTAGGCCCATGGGACTCCTTGGCCATATACCATGGGGTGGCATTCTTAAAAGGTGACTTTATCACTGTTTTCCCACCTGCAATCCCCTCATTTCCCCTACCATGGCTAGTTGCAGTAAACAGATTACATACATGATATTTCACACATAATTCTATATTACAACATTCATGAGTCAGTAATGCAATGCATATTACATCACGAGTATGCAAATGTACATATTTGTTTATATGTATATCTACATATAAGTAGTCACATATTGATATTATATCTCAGGAGTGCAAACATAATTCAAATAGAGAGCAGTCATCAAAGTACTTACGTAATAAATATATCATGCGATACTCATACCAAGGAATTGCCAATCTGAGTTATTATTATAATATTTTCTTATTAATGTATTTTTTATTCTCTTCCAATGATTGAATGTTTGGATGATAAATTGATTGATTTGATAGACATTTGATGATTGATTTGTGATTCCAATATGTGAATTTCTTTGACCGAACACGAATTCGGTAAACCATTGATTTGTCAAATCTCATCTTTCAACAAAGTAAGGAAAGCAATTTAGAAAAATTTGACTTGGCATAAGTATAAAAATGTATGTATGTCATCAGCCAATTTGAGCCTTAATGGATATTTAAATGCATATGTTGCTGGTTTGGATTTGAGCATGGAATTTCACCAAAAAAACAAACATTACCTGGTGATTTGTTAAAAAGATATTTTTTAATAAGCAAATAGCAACTATTGGGGCTGCCCTAGATTTTGTCCTTCCAAACCAGATTAGCTCCCCCCCCACATCAAGTTGGATCAAAGTCAACTTCAACAGAACATCTAAAGGGAATACAGGCCCTTCAGGGGTGGGATATGTGGCTAGGAACGAGTTTGGATATAATTTGGCTCTGTGAGCAATGTGATTGATGGATGGTACCAACAATGTAGCGGAATGTCAAGCGGCACTTGGAGCAGTCCGAATGGCTAAGAACCTAGGCATTCAGAAACTACTCTTGGAAGGGGACTCAATGTTAGTAATCAACGGGATCAAGAAAGAAAAATGGATATGTGGTATTTGAACCAATACATCATATGCATAAGGGTCTTACTCAGCAACATCCCGGAGGTACAGATTGCCCATGTGTGTCGCGAGGCCAACGTGGTGGCAGACTTATTGTCCAATATTGGAGTTAGGAGAGCAGCTGATGACAAAAATGAACTTTTGGAGGACTTCAAAAATTTTGGATGGAACGAGATGGATCAACTAGAGGCCACGTGTTGTGAATAATTGCAATTTTTGCAATTATAAAAATGGAGGCACGGCTTGAGATTTGATTAAGATTTCCTTTGTACTTCGATTTACTCTTTTGGGAGGCAGCCTTTTTTTCCATGGCGACATGCTTGGAAAAGGGCATTTTATGATGGCATGTGGCAAGTAGATTAGAAAGCTTGGATTGCATGATGTCGCGATTGGAGTGGAAAGTACGGAAACAATCCAGATTGGCAATCTAGTACATGCCTCTCTTCTTGCGCAAGGTGGATGGATCATAAATGATTTGTTCATGATGCAATTAAGTATGGTGATTCCTTTCTATGGTAGACCTATTGGCAAGCAAAAATCAAGGAGTCACAAACCTCCATTAAATCTCGGTGGTCGCGAGCCTCATTTGATGCATTTGCAGACTGGAAGTTGAAAGAGAAAGGAGAAGCTATAGTGGTGGGTGTGAGTTTGCCTTTTTCCCTTTACAGAACTATGGGTGGTGAAGTAACCACAATAGAAGCCAATTTCTCTTTGGACTCTCCGAATCAACTCCCTGCTTTCAAGGATGAAACCACAGCCCAGCGGCTCGGGAATGTTTTCAGGTTTGAAGATTTTTTGTTTTGGAGGTGATTTCCACCATCTTTGGGGAGGAATTTTTGAACTTTGATTCACGCCCATGCACAAAGCTTCACATCTCGCTCTTTCTGACATTGGGTTTGTTGGTGGGCAACACAAAGTAGGAAATTTTGAAGGTGACAAGGAAATGTCTAGAGCCAAAATGGTCAGTTGGATTGGAGGGGATGGTGGCTCGAGTAGAACTCGAGGTGGGATTGTGAATGACGCATGGCCCGTTACAATTGATAGGCGGTGGCCCATGCAAATTGCAACTCCTGGTCATTTGGAGCTCCACACAACCAATGGTCATAAGGATCCCTCAAGTACGACGTGGTTGGGTGATGGTGTTGGATTATTTGAACAAAGTGGAGGAATGCAGAGTAGAGAACAGTGTGGTGGGACACAAATGCTAGAAGACAACACCAGTCAAATCAACTACTCCGGTGGACGAGACAGCAAGGCCAAGGCCTTGCCACCAACTAAAAAGGAAGGCAGCCGACTCCGAAGCTGCTTCGGCTAGGGCAACAACAATCTCTAATTTCACCCAGGAGGAAGCTATGGGGTGGTTTTAGTAGGGCATGGGTAATTAGTCCTTTTTTTTGTTGAACCAAGAAGTTGGCCTAGTTAATCGAATGTAAGCACTCTGTGCATTTTTGGGTGTGTATGAAGTCTCTGTGGGTAGTAGTGTCGATGTTGGAATAGTCATCTTTAGGCCCTTTGGCAAGTTTTTGGGATGTGGTTATTTTTTGGAGGAACATTACAAAATCTATTGTAATTCAAATTTTATATTAATAGAAAATACAAACTTTACTGATCAAAAAAATATATACATCCATTCAAGGTCTTGTACATGTGATTTGTCTCGGCAATTTGATAAAATGTAGTGAATCTTTGATGGGGAACCATGTCCCAACAAGTGCTCAAATCTGTGCTAAAAATAAACAAAAAAAACTTCATAAAATAGTGATTTCATGCAATTTAACTATTTGGTTGTTGAATTGACCTGGAATTGGAAAACGGGAATTGGTAAATTGGTATAGGCCAATTCTAATTTTGGTCCAAAATGAGCATTCTACAATTCCACCTAAGAACCTAGAATTAGAATTGAGGCATGGAATTGGAAATGAAAATTCAGTTTTGAGAAGGGAAAACAATTCCCGTTTTCCAATTCCAGGTCAATTCCAACAAGGCTTTACAACAATGCATTTCCTAGATGATTTTTTTTGCAATTTTTACATGATTTCTCCTTTGCAATTCAAATCCTTCAAATATTGAACATCATTGAAATCATAACTGATTAAATCGTAATTTCTTTGAGCAAAAATTATTACACCCAAAGATTTTATAAAAATTGCAAAAAATAATTTTTTTAAGGATTTATGCTTTTATGGTATCACCACTTACACAACTCAAGCACATCTCGTGGATCTAGGCAAACTCAGTGTTAAAAAAGACCTTTAACACATAATATTGGAGTTCATTTGGTCTTTTCATTTTATGGAAAGTGACAAACAAATGAAGTCTTAATAAAATTTAATTGCATTGGTCGACAAAACAAATTGACATAATATGTAAAACATTACATCAAAATGTCCAAAACGCTACAAATTTCAAATAGACAATGACAAATATGAAATATATAGAAATATTAATATTAAAGTTTTAATGTTATTTGTAGGTTTAGGGATTTTGTAGAGGGGCATGGTGGCCCACACCCCTTTATTTTTTATTATTTCTAAATATATTTTTTGAAGCAACTTAAAGTTGTCTGTGTTGTAGGGGACAACCAGTCGTACCCAAGACTAGGGATAGCTAACCAGTTCAATATAGGACCTTACCTATTGTTGGGGTATTTTAGATTGTTTTAAAGATATTTTTCTTTATTTTTTGGCACCACAAGGGACGTTTTGGAATATAGGACCACACCTATTGTTCTGGTGTTTTACCTAAACTATGTGTTCTTGTTTGTGGTCTGTAGATACAATTCCAAATTTTCATTCAATAGGAGAGAACAATCCTCCATAATGTAACTTATCTTGATCACTGATAACATTCATAGACCCTATTAGTGTTTTTTCTTGCAACACTGACCTAATGATGACAGTATACCTGGTATACTCGGATGCAACCTCTTTTAGGCAAGAGAAAAGGCTATCTAAGGATTGATAATATCCTTCTTCATTTTTGAGCTCCACAGACTCAGGCAGGTTTTACCTTTTAAAGATTACTGATATCTCAGCCTATGTATTTGGTGGATTATTTCATTCACTGGTTATGAACCAAAAACCTCACTGTAACAACTTATAGAACACTTTAGAGATTGCAATGACTAACTTAAAATAGAGTACTATAAGTCAGGCTATGGTTTTGAGAACATAAACCAATGAGACAAGGATTTGCATCCTTCTTCCTTTTTATTTTAGGAGGGATAACCTAATGATTCACTCTCTAAAGAATCAACAAAGTGGACACTGTCCTGCTGACATAAGTCCCTGATGAGTTCAGCTCATATATTTTACTAATAGGTATGTTTGAAATAATTTTGAATGTTTTGAAAACTTAGATGATGATAGATTATTAGACCAAGACCTAAATTAGTGCCTATCCTTTGGGTTACAGAGTCAAAAGTTTGAAGTCTCACAAAAACAAAACATTGTAAGCTGCCTTACAACCTACATGCAATTAGGATAAGTTGCCTTACAAATTATCTGATTACCTCTAAAATAATGTATCAAATCTTTAAATACTGATATGCTTCCTAAAACCACTCATAAAACTTAGTTCTTTGCATGAAAGAAACTTGCAAGTAATTAGATAGTCACCTTGTCACCAAAATGCTTCAGAGTGCCTTACAATCTTAAGCATAAAAAAGCATACACAATAAATAAAGAGACAACAATAGAGAAGAGTAAAATTGCATCGTATTTTATTGATATAATCCTTCTTTCATATATGAAAAATCTTTGAGGCTTGAAAGAACATAGACACAGATTTAGAAAGACTGATTTTTACAATATATTTCATCTTTTTTTTAAAATACAACTCTCTTCTATATATAGGACTTGAACCATCTTGGAATCCTTTTCAAAGGATGCTACAAGCTTCGGATGGTCTCAGAAAACCTAACCCTAAAACTATAGAAGAGACAAAAAAGAAAGAGAGAGAAGAAGCGGTGGAATAACTAAGTCAAAAAGATGGAAACAGATATTCTTTGTTCTTCTCCCGATCTAGCGACTTGAATCTGATAGTATACATAGTAGATGGCAGTAGTTATGTCGAGTCTGGATGACCATGCTTTTAGATTCACCTACATTCTCCTTTTGCAATAACTGTCCTCTTCATCTTCAATAGTGAGGCACCAAGTAGTCACCCTTACTCATTGTCCAAGATTTCTTCTTCAACTGCTGGCTTCTTTCTCTTGGGCGTGGTCATCAACTCCCATGCTTTCACTTCATCATCTGATAGCCACTTGAATTCTTGAGTACTCTGTATCTGGACCTTTTGTCTATCCCATCTTGCATCAGTGATATTATTGACATCTACTAGAAACTTGTTGATGTCAGTTTCTGCCTTGAAAGCTTCGTCCAATATCTTATTGAACCCTTCTACATCCACATCTGTCCCTGAAATAAATGCCTCATCACTAGGCATTTTGTTGTCAAATTCACTCCTCCAGGCATCTAAGGCCTTTACTTGATCATCATCTCCCCTTAAGGAAGGAATAAATCTATTAAAATTATCAGAAAAGAGGCTTAATTTTACCTCAATTTGCCCTTAAAGAATGAGAGAGCAATATTAACTCTTTTGATCTCATCTTCAACTTCTGTCACTATTTCTGGCAAATCTAATCTCAGGGCTTGCAAAGATGCTAGCTTCTCAAATAATTGCACCCTAGTAGACCACTTAGTAAAATAGGGGTTCAGGATAGTTAGATGCCCCATCACCTCTATATGCAAAGCTGGTAATTTGTTGTAGGCATTGAGTACAACATCAGTTTTATCATTTAGAATTTCAATTCTATGTTGTAACACACCCTTTAATTCTCTTAAAGCAATTGCATTTCCTTTCTCTTCCTCAGCCTTTTCCTCAACCACCTCTTCAGACTTTGCCTTGTCCTCAATTTGTAGGGGTTGTGGTTGCATGGGTACATACATCACCTTAGGCTTCTCTTCCAATTCTTTCATTAATCTCTTTATCACTTGATCTTGCTGGTGTACTTGTATTCGGCACAATTCTCTATCTTTTTCCAATGCACTAGTTTCTTCTAACAATGTGCTACACTTATCAGACAATTGTTTAGTTTTGTCTTCATTCAAGTAGGCCTAGTGTGTCATGATTTGGGATATCTCCAAATCCCATGTATTTTGCATTGTCCACACCATCTGACTACCCACCATATTTTCCTAGATGTTTACCACTTGGGGCTTTTGATCTTTTGGGCACAGGCTCCACATTGCAAAGGCCTGAGACTTTGCGCTATACCCAAATCCTTTTATCACATCTCCCATCTGAACTTCACTAGCCATTTTGAGATCTGGTTGTTTTCTAATTTGGCCAATTATGAAGGCAAATGCTAAATCCCAGCCCTCAGCCAATAATATTCCACTACCTAGCACCAATTTCCTGGCATCCTCTGGTGAAATGTCCTCACTTTCAGGATCATAAGTTTGCAGAGCCACCAATGCCTCATTTTTTATGGTCTCCTTACCATCAACTATCAGTTGAGCTCTTATTTTCTCTTTCTTATACCATCTTAGGAAGTCTTTAAACTCCTCAGTTTTTACAAAGTTGTCATCATTCAAAAATTCTTGTTGATGAATTAGTCTTTCATCAACATAGGCCTTAAGAGGCAATTCAACCTCATCCTCTAAATCAAGTTGTTGCTTCTTGCCCTCCCTAATTGCTTTTCTCAGGTTATGATCATATAACCTATTTCTAGGTACTAGGGCTTTAGCATTATCCTTTTTCTTATTTTTCCCTTCAATTGAAGGCTGACCTATTTCTAATTTTTGCCTCTTAGCAGTAGGCTCCACATCATCAGGTTGTGTCACTATTGTCAAATCCACAATGTGGCCCTCTGTTC
>MU227083.1:5751324-5769787 GCA_018584345.1 Thuja plicata
TTCTATGAGCACATAATAGTTGTCTATCATGGCTTTAATCTTGTCAAAATATGGGAGATCAGGGTAAAAACCCCCAAAAGCCATCCCATTTCTCTTTATTTGTCTCTCAAGATTTAAGAGTTCTTGAGTCCTTAATCTCCTTGTCTGAATATCATCTTCATCCAAGATGTTTCTTGTTGCATCTTCCTCTATGCATTCACAGTGAACATTAGTATTGGGGATTGTAGGAGTATACAATTTTTTCACCCCTACCATAAAACCTTCTGGGTCAATATATCTATAAGGGGCTACCCCCATTCTGCATCCTTCCAACCATTGACCCACTGCATCAATAGCACCTTTTCCAATTGTAAAGTTAAAAATTCTGAATTGCCTAGGGGTCAAAGTCCCCTTCTTGTGTGGCGCAAAATGCTCATTGTCTGTCAATAATAGCTGCCATATAAGCTCCATTGCAACCACTCTTGCTGGTATATAATATGGTAAGAGATGAGGTGGGTGAATACACCCATATACCCTGATGATTGTATAATTTTCTTCCAAGAAGAAATCACCCCAATTATGCTTTCCTTCCCACCTATCTGTGTAGTCACATGGCCTAAGCAGTTGCAAAATATTCAACGGGATTCTTGTTCTGCTGATTCCCAGACTTTGTACTATTGGATACACAATCCAATTCTAAAAAGCACAATAATCACAGTCCTTGGACGTGTAATTCCAAACCCTCACCCAAAATTGGACAGGATTTGGTCCTTCTTGGTAAAACCTCTGAGGGGCTAAATTATCAACATCCATGAATACAAAATTGAAATGCAACAGGAGATGCATGAGAATGGAGTAGTGCAAGAAATTGGGCTCCTTCTCCTTGGGGTCTTTCATCTTCTTCTGAGTTGCAATGAAACCCTCATGCATTTCATCAATGATATGCTCAATGTAATCATAACTAGTATTGGAGTGGACCTCTTGTAGGTCCAACACCATCATCAAAATGCCTGCACTGATCTTCTCTGCATCACCATCTATCCCTAGCACTCGACATAGGGCATAGGCAACATACTTGATGTAGAAGTGTAAATTCTTGTAATAATATGGGTTGCTCCCAGACATAGGATCTAAATATTTCCTCACTTCTTTTAACATATGTTTCAGCAACTGGCCTCTAGCAATTCCAAGCTTCAAAATATATCTCTGTTGCTGCTTTGTCATGTCAATTCTGGTAGACATGGTGCTATATAAGCCAAAGGCTTGCATGAATGAATTTCTGTTTAGTATCAGTAGGGCAGTGCCATCATTTCTTTTGATTATTTTGGACAAAACATCATAATGATTGGCCAAGTCTAGGAACAAGTCTACATTTACGTAGACATCAGGAACAATTAATCTAGCTAAACCATAGGTCCAAGGGTTTGACACTGGAATAGCCTTATCAGAATTCTTATAAAAATAATTGAAAAGTGAAAAACCTATTGTTCCTGGAGTGTCAGCATCTCGTATATCTCGATAATCATCAATGAGCACATTTGCATTTGCTCTTTTGTTCTGAGTCGAACCAGGAAGTAGTCTGAGGAATTCATCTGAATAATTTACTTTTCCCTTGGCCTCGTCTTCCACCTTCTCACTTCCACCACTGGTCAAGGCTACACTAACCACTCTACTCATGTTTACAGTACTTGAGTCTCCTTTTCTTTACCGATATTGAAACAAATCTACCACTGAGATTCACTTACTGTCTTGTGCACAATTCTCTGAAAATAATAAGCTTTAAACAACTAAAAACCCTGCAATCTCTGAATTTTCTCTCTGTTAGATTACTTAGCTCTTCACATTTTGGAATTCTAAAAGCAAGGTGAATGTAACTAAATACACAATCAGCTCCTTATAGTAACCATTCGAAGTACACAGCTCATGATTTTGAGAACATCAATTCTATCTTTAATTCAACATACTGCGAACATGATTGAAAACCTAGCCGTAGTTCTCTGAGTGTGACAGGAAATCAAATTCATAAAACTGAATCCTCAAAAAAACCTTACAAAATTCAAATGAGCTGACATGTCTTCCTGGGATTGGCCAACTGTCATACATCTCAGCTACCCTTTTCTGCACAGTAATCAAAATCTAAGCCTCTGATTGGTCGATGAATGATTCACACTGTCATATTTGATACTGCCACCTTTTCTCAAAATTTTGTATCAAGCGACCATGCGACTGCATATAATTTCTCTATCGCTGACCCCATTCCTTAACCCGTGATTTCTCTGGAGACATAGCGACTACACAACTTTCTTTACTTTTACTAACCATAGTCATTATTTGGCGATTACGCAACAATGAGGAAAACAAAGTCACCAATGGTTATCACTAACCCACATTCTTTTCTGAGACTATGTGACTAACTGTCACTGTTAACTTTTGTGATTATCTCTCAGTCGCCAAATGTCATCTTTCCTTTGCCAGACTGCGCAACTACCCTTAGTCACCCGATCGCAAAATACAAATACTAAGTGTTAAAACTTCTTGAGACCACGCGACAGGTATCTTGCCCTTTACTTTATCTGACGACCTCGTGACATACCCTTAACCGCTGAGTCGCGAGGACTTTTCTCTTTAGGCTCTTTTATTCTTAGACTTGGCGACCACCGTAGGATCTTTAATGACTTCATCTGACGGTTGTCGCTTAATCGCCAAGAAATCACTTATACCTTTAAAATCTTCTGAGACTTTGCAAAAAACAGAAGCCCTTAGTGAGTCTCATAGTCGCTGAATGAATTTTTACCTTTAAGCGATCAAGCAATCATTGTTTGAAGTCCACTTACCTCTTGACACATGTCTCATCGCGTATTGAAAGCTGAGTTATCTGGCGACAACCCGACTGTGCTTTATCCCAAACCGTAAAAGGTTAGTCGCAAGGTCTCGAAAGATTTAACTTAACTGGCATCCTTTCTGGAGACTGTGTGACTAAATCTTTCACATCATACTTAACCTTAGACCCATTTAGCGATTGCGCAATACAAAGAGATCGCAATGTCTTGTGATAAACCCTTGACTGCTGAAAATTTCTTGCGACCTCCCGACCTGTCTGTGGGCCCCTTCATATATTGTTGGCCTATTTAATGATCCCGTGACCATGCGATACAAAGTAAATCGCGAAGTCTAGGAATGATAAAGGAATATTCTAATGTTGAATGAGACTACGCGACACAGGCTAATCACTGAGTCTGGGAGAAAAAAGGAATATGTCATTCAGGTTATGCGACTAAGCGATCAGAATATAACACATGACTTAAGTGAAGCAAAAAGGTAACTGCAAAACATAAGCGAAAAAGACCTAAGGGTTTCTTTTCAAATTTGAACACTGAATAAGACCTCAGGGCTTAAAGGTTTAGACTTGAAAACCTGAAAACTTTGACAGGGATAAGGCATAAGGATTGAGAGACTTCTGAATTAAACACAGAATCAGAGAGGGAAGACCACAAGGCTTAGGGAAACAAGCCAAAACCTGGAATACAACCAACAGACCCACATCATCATCAATTTGTGTGTTCTTTACATACATCTTATGTAGGAATCCAGTAAGAGATCCCAAAGTTTAACCTGATTATTATAAACTCAAAATCAAGTTTAGCGAAAAAAAAGTATGAAATAAAAATGAAGAAACTTGTAGAATAAACATTTCTTGAATTATGCCAGTTAAAAATATAGGGGATTGTTCTTTCCTGGAATACAACTATAACTTGTCATGGATAATTTATTTTTGATATAATCTACATAAGATAGAGTGAATAGCCATGCAGCAAAAGCAAAATAGAAAGATAACAATAACCATATTGCATTGCGCAAATATCTCCATGGTCATTAAAGTTAGATTTTTGATATGTAACAAGTTTCAATTAGCTGCAGGATCAATTAATGAGAGGCGCTGCATGGCCTAAAATGCCTCTTGATTTCCAGCACATGATTTTCAATTTTTTTAAAATAAAAAATCTCTACTTCTGTAAATGAAAATTAGCTGCTTCTGAGATGCTCGTTAAAAAACTATATTCTTCTTTAATGCTTATTAACAGATTCTTCGTGGTCCAATTTTTTTTTCTTTTTTGTAGTTTTTAGTATCTGGACTAAATAAATAGCATCAAGGTTAATGGACCGAACACAAATTTGGTAAACCATTGATTTGTCAAATCTCATCTTTCAACAGAGTAAGGAAAGAAATTTAGAAACATTTGACTTGGCATAAGTATAAAAATGTATGTATGTCATCAGCCAATTTGAGCCTAAATGGAAATTCAAATGCATATGTTGCTGGTTTGGATTTGAGCATGGAAGTTCACCAAAAAAACTAACAGTACCTGGTGATTTGTTAAAAAGACTTTTTTTTTATAAGCAAATAGCAACTATTGGGGCTGCTCCAGATTTTGTCCTTCCAAACCAGAGTAACATTGTCAAGCAGAAAACGCCCCTATACCCCATACAAAAACTACTATAATCCCTTTACAATAGCCTACCAACAATAGCTCCTTCACCAAAATGGAGCAACATAACTATTTGGCTACTACTACAAAATGGAGCATTTTGTAAACACCTAGCACAATACCCCAACGGACCAGAAACCCTTCCAAGCTTCTACTACAAAATGGAATGATTCTAGAAACTAACTAAAAGCAACCCCATTACATACCCAGCATTCCACAGAATTTCAATTTTTCTTCAGCCTTTTTTCATATAAAAGTTGTGCCTTGTAGACGCACTCCAGGTCACAGTTAACATGATCTTCCAACCCCAGAGGCTTTTCCTCAAACTTTGCCTCAAACACAGAGCACTTGCCACAAAATCCACATCATTTCCTCCACTCTCTCTACTGTTGCTCCTAGAGTCCAAGTTCTTGTCATAGCCCATCAGGCTTTCATCCCATATGTACCTTTGAAGCCACCCACCCTTTTCCTCCTCCACCAAGCCCAACATCAGTTTCAAGAAATACTACATCTCACTAGTTGCTGCCTATGAGGGATTACTGTCGGGTCAAGATAATGAATGATGGAATACTTTGCCACCTCACATCCGCGTCTTTACAACACATAAAATTCCTTCAGAAGAGGGATACCAAGTCATCATCAACACTCTCCAGCACATCATCTAGCTCCCCTAGAAAGCTTCCTCTGACCAATTTCTTGCATAAACTCTTAGCTATTTCCTTGAACTTTCTTGCATCCAACATGGACACCGAGAACACAACAAACACATTTGAATTAACCCTATGCCAATGATCATCCCAGAGGTAATTTGTCCCCAACACCATTCTTATTGCATGCATGATCAAGCAACGGAAATATTTTAAAATCCACCTCAATCTTATGTTAGAGACTTCCCCTAAGAAAGACATTTGTCTCCTTCGGCCTAACAATCTCACCGGAGTATCCATCACTAGTAGTTTCTCTCTCCAATAGCTCACCAAGCCAATGCCACAAGTGTTAGCATTATATGCTCTGGGTTGTATTGATGTTGACTCTTGTTGGTGACATTGATGTCAACTTGCTAAGGTTGAGGAATTGTTGAGGATGTGATATTGATTGATGAAGAAGATTTGAGGATTCATTGATTGATGAAGATGATTTGAAGTATGATGTGCAAAAAAGAGTATCTGATGATTTATGAGTGCTTCAATAACATTAAGTATTTGGCATTTGAGTGTTTAGATGTTATGATGATAATACTAAGACAGCATAAGGTATATCCACAAGATGGAAGTATGAAAAGCTAGAATATACAAGATAGAGTATTTGAAGAGCTAATGGGAGAATACTCTACATTCCTCCACATAAGATGATGACAACTTGCAGTTTTGGTTATAACAGCTTTGCACTATCATGTTTCCAGGTTCTCAACTAATCATTTGATGAAGTTATGATGTGATATTGGGTGATAGTAAGGCTGACTATCATGAAAGGATTGGACAACCTCAAGGAATGCTCCGCATTGGTATTTTAGGGTATGCAGTTTGGTGAACATTGTCAAATGGTTTTTGTAGTGTTTTAGTTCTGATATCTTCTTATGGTTTTCTCCGCAAGTAAAGATTTTTTATCACAAGTACGATGTTGTTTGGGTTGGCTCCTAGCCGTCTCAACTATTTGTGGTAACTAGTGTTGAGTATTATTGGACCGGATATAGGATAAGGAAAGAGTTGAGAGGTTAAGGGTGATCATGTTGTGGCATCTCATGCTTCGAATGGTGTTATAAGCTTTGGAGAGTAGTTTTGGGCTGACTAATCACGTGTTTTAATGTCTTTCTACACGTTACCTTTGGGATCGACTTTGGCAGATGATGTGATATGTGTACTTTGACCATATCTTTTGGGGAGGACTTATTGAGATGCATTTGGGTCCCATATATCTCCTGGGGTGGATTGCATTTAACATCTTTGCTTATAATGGTCGACTATTTGCTAATATTGCTTATATTTCTCAAGGCTGACCTTGATGTTTTCAATAGACCACTATATATATGAGCGGGAATGGATGAGTTTGACAAGAGAGAGTGTGAGGTAGTTGTGAAGTATGTGTGGATCGAATGTGAAGACTGACTAATGTAGATAAGGAAGAGTAGACGTGTGAAGTGTTGAATCAGACATAAAGGTTACAAAAGCAATTCAAGAGATCCTACATCTTTTCATATTTTCTTTGTGCCTACTCAAAGGCAAAGCTCTAAGTAACATTGTGAAGATCGATATTTGGTGTGCAAGTTCTCATGGGATTCGTTAGATCCAAGTGAGTTCCTTGGGTTCTAGCCTAAAACTTCATAAACAATTATTTCCTCTAGTGACCAAGATTCTTACTATGATTTTTCTCACATTGAGTTTTCCACATAAATCTGGCGTTCATGTGTGTATGATTTCATTATTATATCTTTTTTTGTTAATTAGTTGGATCAATGATCAGTAACTATGAACTATGGTAGAATTATGATCTTGCATTTTGTGAAAGATTGACCTTTCAAGCCCCATTAACGGGGGAAAATTGAGGGTAAGCAATCTCAATTGTTGACAAGGTAGAGAATAACCCCACAAAGTTTGAACCTTGGTTGTAAGTGTTAATGTTTTCAGATTATAGAAAGGAAAATACAATCTATAGAGGTCTTTCAAGTGCCCTTTTTGTCTACCCTAATTCGCTCTTCTAGGGTTACACAATTTTCCTTCTATGGCTACTTGATCTACCCATATATGTCTGCTACAATCTATACAATTCACCCTTCTAGGGTCGATTAATTCACCACAATAGCAGATGTAATTTCTGCTTGATCTGCCCCCTTTTATGCTTCTTATTCGCTCTTGAATCTGCTACTTAAGGCTCCAATTTGATCCTCTAATTTACTTCTCAAGTTCGCCTAAAGAATTCTAATATAAATCGCTCAATATGCAATGTAAATCTGCTCAAGTACTTTTGCTCACCCAACGATCTTGCTGAAGGAAGAAGGCAATGTTATGTTTTTAGTTGTTTCTTCCCTTCTCCAAGTCGCTTTAATATATGAGCTTATTAATATAAACTCTTGGCCTCCCAAGTTGGCCGACTTGGGTCCATAATAATAATATATTCTTTTATATTATTTGCTCCATTTTTAATTATTAAAATCAATCCTTAATAATAAATATAACCTTTTATATTTATTATTATTATCCAACCGATTTTATCATAATTAAATATATCAATAATATATCCAATATATTAATTATTATTATTGCCATTTTGTCCAATTTGTTGATCTTTGCCGTAAAGGCCAAGACATTAACACTCCCTCTTGGACTTGAGGAAAAGATCAACCTATGGATCTCCTATCTATAGTAGGACTCAGAAACATAACCACAATGGATTCCTTATCCAATAGTGTCATAGATATCACATCTATCATCTTATCAAACATGATGAAAACAGAAGTCACACATGTATTCCATCAATCCATGATAATATTCCAAACATCAAGTACCAATGATATTTATCAAGTACTCCGAGTATTGGTCTATAGTCATTACGACTATGATGTCTACCACATACTCAACCTTGAGTCTGACAGACTCAATCATGATATTCATCAATAACCTACCGACATCAAGTCCATGATGTCATCATATCAAATCCATGATATCAAGAACATTGGCTTATCGAATACCAAGTCCATCAAATCCATGACCTCACCATATACTCTCCTGTGGATCTAAGATCCCCGAGCCTCAAGGACTCAACCAATATCAAATCCATGATATCAACAGCATTGGCCGAATATCAAGTCCACGATATTCACTAAATGCTCCAAGTAATGGCTTCCCAACATCAAGTCCATGATGTCTCCATGTACTCAACCTGTGGATCCAAGATCCACGAGTCACAAGGACTCAACTGACATCAAACCCATGACATCAACAGCATTGGTCGAATATCAAGTCCATGATATTCACTAAATGCTCTGAGTAATGGCTTCCCGACATCAAGTCCATGATGTCTCCATGTACTTAACCTGTGGATCCAAGATCCACGAGTCACATGGACTCAACCGATATCAAATCCATGATATCAACAACATTGGCCGAATATCAAGTCCATGATATTCACTAAATGCTCTGAGTAATGGCTTCTCGACATCAAGTCCATGATGTCTCCATGTACTCAACCTGTGGATCCAAGATCCACAAGTC
The DNA here is from genome assembly GCA_018584345.1 of Thuja plicata. Lineage (NCBI taxonomy): Eukaryota > Viridiplantae > Streptophyta > Pinopsida > Cupressales > Cupressaceae > Thuja > Thuja plicata. The sequence continues at coordinate 5,759,999 of MU227083.1, forward strand.
ACAAGGACTCAACTGATATCAAATCCATGATATCAAGACCTGATCCATAACAAGGATGTTAAACATAAGAATAACCACATAAATCTTATCTTATGAAACCATATGACCAGTTTTCTATATATAACCAAGTGCAAACTAAATGTGTTCAACTATATAATATGTCAATGTAATCATATGCCAACATATATAAATTATGGAATGAAATATGCCAATGTAATCATATGTCAACATATATAAGTTCCTGCATGCCAATGCCAACATATTTATGTTCCCGCATATGTAAAGTATTCCAATAGCATATTAATGACATTTAACTAGTTATGCTAATAGCAAGTAATCAGCCACTAAATAATCAGCTATGCCAAAAATAAATAATCAGCTATGTCAATCAGTTATGCCCATAACAAAAAATCAGTTAGATATGCAAAGAAACAACTATGCTAATCAGCTATGAATGTTCCCATACATATGTCCAAGCAAAGTATGCATCCATGCATAATGTATGCTCCTCATATATGCATGTCAAGGTATCATAATGTATGTATCCAATAAAACAATTAATGTTCCCATACATCTATACCAAAGTGAAGTATGCAGTCCTACACATTCATAATCAGCTAATAACAATTAAATAGCTATGTCAAACAGCCATGTCAATAGGAATGATCATGTACATTCATATAATTAGAATGCAAAAAGTAAAGAAAGGAGTTTATACTGCAAAAACCAGGTTTAAGTGAGCCCATGATTAAACTCCCTGTTAAGGCAAGCACTAAGTTGGGTTTCCTTCTACAGAACCACACAGGGATAAATTGTTAGTATGCCCATGATTCATATTATTTATGAATGTTTAAATTCATACCAGGTTATGATCTATGGGACCTGTGCCACTTAAGATGATCTACTCCCTCTGGAACAATATGGTGAGGTTTATATAGATTCTATCTTCTCCCTCTGAAGCTTAGGTTTACCTTATAATGTCCACAAGGTTAGACTCCCTCTCAATGTATGTTTCTAGATATTTTTTATTTTACCCTAAGAAGGTCAATCGTAGTTTCAAAACATGCAAGAATGTATTGACACAATTTTACCCTTATCTTTTCAGCCAATTATGAGATTGTTTCACAACATAGGAGTCAATCAATATTAGGCGTAGAAGGACCAATGAATTTGCATAATCCTAGATCTTAGTGCAAATCAAAACCCTCATAAAATGTAATAAGATGTAAAGTCAAATTACTATTTGAGCCAAACCCCGGTCGCCATAGTATTTCTTAGTTTTAAAAGAGTTAGACTGAATTCCTAAATCTGAAAATGGATCTTTTACTCTACCTAGGCTCTGATAGCATGTTAATGTTTTCAGATTATAGCAAGGAAAATACAATCTATAGAGGTCTTTCAAGTGCTAAGACACATAATATAATAAATATTCACAATTAAGGAAAGATAATACCCGGATTTGAAGGTCTAAATTTATCCTTTGGTTGGCTTCAAATCTGCACTTTGTATTCTTCAAATTTGCCCTTCAATGTTGCCTTCGAGGACTGATATGAATTTGTTCTTAAAGGTCTTCAATGATCTATCAAATCCGTTCTTCTAGGTCTGTTCTAATTCTACCCTAGTTCGCCCTTGCTGTCTGCCCTAATTCGCTCTTCTAGGGCTACACAATTTTCCTTCTATGGCTGCTCGATCTACCCTTATATGTCTGCTACGATCTGTACAATTCACCCTTCTAGGGCGGCTTAATTCACCACAATAGCATATGTAATTTATACTTGATCTGCCCCCTTTTATGCTTCTTATTTGCTCTTGAATCTGCTACTATAGGCTCCAATTTGATCCTCTAATTTACTTCTCAAGTTCGCCTAAAGAAGTCTGATATAAATCGCTCAATATGCAATGTAAATATACGCAAGTACTTTTGCTCATCCAACAATCTTGTTGAAGGAAGAAGGCAACGTTATGTTTTTGGTTGTTTCTTACCTTCTCCAAGTCGCTTTAATATATGAGCTTATGATTCCAATATGTGAATTAATTGATGATGATTGATTGCTTGTTTATTCACTTTTTTGAATTGATCTTTGCCAATTAATAGATTGTTTGGTTCGACCTTGTTGATTCATAGATTGCTTGATTGTGTGATGCATTGATAAGTGACGATGCATTGATGTTTGCTTGGAATGATCTCCCCTTTATAATTTACAAGTGATAGGGTCACCACATTTCATAAGATTTGAGTATTGCCTTTCACAATAATAAATTATTCTCCCAATTGATCTCCCCTTTTGATGCCCTTCTCAAATGAAGAAGTTCTCTTTTATATCTCCTTTGAGTGTAGGGACTCACCCTTTCATTTGTTAATTCCCTTATGAAAGGGTCACACCCTTTGGTTATGAGAAGATACATTTGTTTGACAACAACTACTGCTCCTTTCACTTCTTATTTAATCTTCACCTATCTCTCACTTCTCAAATCTATCTTTACTGCTTTGCAAATCTGCACATATCCCATTTAAGATCTGCATATCTTTTCTTCTACATCTACATATCTTATTTTCTTCTTTCCTTTTCAATTCTTATTTCAAATCCCCCCTTATAATTTTACTCTAAATCCACTCTAGATCTCCTCTATGTAATGGTAATTGTATATTCAATAATAAAAATGGAGTTACAATATATAGGCAATTAAATTACGATGTTTCTAAAAGAAAAAAAACATAAACAAACTACGTTAAAGAAACATTACATTATTTTAATACCCTCCCTTAATGGCCATCACTCTAAAAACCCTACAAAAGCCAAGCTACAGGTCTTTGGTCACAAATGCATAGGACGCCCCCTTCTCTTCAGAACACTCTACGACATGAGTCAGTTGCTGAGACCCTCCTTGATGCTACAAAACTTATGGAAATAACCAAAATAACCACAATCCTTCCAACCTGATGTTGGGAAAACAAAAATTCTACCTCCCTGTAACCAAAGACACTGAGTTCAGCTTCTGAAACTAAAACCACCAATTTGAGGAAATAATTGTCAAACCCTCCAATGCTTTAAAAAAACAACCACGATTTTGTACAAAAAATCAGCAAAAACTTTTGCAAATGAGTACTATGACCACAAAAGCTAATTGCAAGAAACCATGATTTTTGTGGAGAAAAACACCAAAGCCTTGATGTGATGCTGAGATATTTTAGAAAAAAACCAAGCAAACCATCTTAAGATTTTTTGCGGAAAAATAAAAAACCCCTAAGACCAGCAACACCAGTCATGATTTTTTTGAAAAAAATCAGAAAACCCATAAACGGTTTTTTAGGAGACAATCGAAAAGCCAAACATGATTTTTGAGGAGAAAGACTAATCAAAACGTAGGAAAAAATTATAAAACCCAAAAATTGAAACATCAACCATTATTTTTCTACGGAAAAATCAGAAAACCCTCTTGCAGAAAAATTATCCCACCATTTTTGTTGAAAAAAACATGCAAAAAAAAATCCCACATTTGTGAAAATCTAGATGCAATCCACCATGAATTTTATTTGTTTTGGGAGTAGATCAGAAGAACCTTCATCGCACAAGGCACGAACAACCACAAGACAAAAAAACCTCGACACAAGTCTAAAATCACCAAACAAGAGCAGAAAACCACGATTTTTAGGAAATATCATACAAAACCTTAGGTGCTACTTAATAAAAACACTACATTTTTTCCTTTAAAAATGTGAAAAAACCCTCCACACAGTACTGCAAACTCGGATCAGGGGTGGTGCCCAAACAAATAGGGCAAAAAACATCTTGTTCGCAATGCACCCAGACCTCTTCATGCGACCCATAAAACCGTAGCAGAGAAGGCGCATAAAAATGACACAAGCACAATGCATGTGTCAAAGAAACCAACCATTGCAGCGCTAAAATATACAATCACTGTTAGTCCTAAGATCAGATTACTGAGAGTGCAGGTGAATTAGTAATCTACCATATAATCCAACTTTTCAACCTCTTAAACTTAAAACAACATTCACAAGATTAACCATAATCAGAACAAATGAAAATCATAAACATGCAAGTCCATCCACAAAGTTGACACAAATTTATCTCATGGAAACCCAAATAGGGAGAAAACCACGGTGGGGATTAGTACTTACTAAATGATGTACTCTTCTGAAGTATGCCATCTGAGGAGCTTAACCCTGTTAGGAGTTTACAACAGCATTGTTAGGTGCTACCTGGTTAAGGGATTTGCCTTAGGCCTGTTAGGACCTTTACCCTATTAAGAGTAGCCTTGTTAGAAGACTTTAAACACTTGACAAAGTGTCACCTTGTTAGAGAATTTACAACAAAGATCTGTTAGGATCTACCCTGTTAAGGGATTTAACCTGTTGTAACTGTTAGGGAACAACAGATAGAATGATCTATAGAACAACATTGCCTCTGCTTGATTAGATCCACTTAAGCACACGATCTCTTCCAAACACACCTAACTCTTCCCTGGCTTGATCGCAACTCGCACTTTTCACTACACTTGTCCAACACATGATTAACACTAGTAACTTTCAACTTCGTCTATTATATACTGAACTTTTAAGTCCACCGCCTTAAACAAGTCCTAAATTAGAATTTCAAACATCTCGCTCAAAGTCAACACGCCACAAAACAAAATTAAATGTGCAAAACATTTCCAAGATTGTGTTGGCCAATACAACGATTTACATAAAATGTTGTGTCAAGGAGTCAAACACATTTTGACCAAACACAAGCTTCCTCTAGAATCTTCTCCACACGCTAGCATCGAACAATGTGATGCCAGATCATCAACTCCAATCATGAAGACACGTCACCAAATCAATTCCACCACAATCTCAACACCAATCACCGATCAAAGATTTATCAATTGTCACTCAAGGATACAAACAATGTAACCTATTAACAACTCTATCTCTACTCACCGGTCACCTATCCTGCACACCGGTCACTCAAAGTAGTTGTGGTCGCAACTATAGCATCTTAACACTATTGACCACCATATCTTGTGACTGCACCACAAGACACAACAAAGGTTTGACAAGACATTCAAATCATATATCACCTGCCATTAACTGTTCTATCAGTTGCACTGTTATACTTCAACTGATCACAACTTTCATATAAGATTACTTCAGTAGTAGCAATCATGCATTAGACATCCAGAGATACACCTAAGTCTCCCATAAAGATAGAAACCACTGAAATTCACTGCAATCCTTCATTCATCACAACTATGCTTAGCAACATACTAAGAACACAAAGTCAATAGTTGGCATCAATGACAACATAATATATGATCATCCTGTAATCAAATCTACATCATGACATCTCCAAAACTCACTTACCATTACTGCATCAGATATGCCAACAATCTCCCCCTTTGGCATTGATGGCAACACTCTCTTTCTCTCTTCAATCTTCCTCTCTCCAACATGATACATTTTGCATAAAAATGTTTCCACTTTTGTCTTTCACTGATCTTTTCTCATCTACACTACTCTTCTGCAACTCTACACACATTCTCCCCTTTATCATACATACATTCTCCCCCTTTGATAACAATGCCAAAGGCATCAAACACACCTAATATCTTCTCTATTGTACCTGACTAGCCAAAACACATGACTACATAGACTGCTCCCCCTAAGGAGTAGCCCCATTACATCACTCCACACAAAAGATATTCAATGAATACACTTGGATTGATGCAACTGAGTCTTCTTTTAATTCAACTTAGATAGGGGAATGACCCCCAACCTACCTCTTAGATACTCAAATGTATCCTTAGGCAATGGTTTAGTGAAAATATCAGCAACCTGCTCCTTAGTTGGCACATACTCCTACCTCACTTCCTTTTCATGTACCTGTTCTCTAGGAAAATGATATTTGATAGCTATATGCTTAGTCTTAGAGTGCATCATCGGGTTCTTTGAAATGTTAATAGCACTTGTATTGTCACAATAGATAACCACCGATTCAGTTACCTTCTCTTGAATTCCTTCGATAATCTGCTTGATCCAAACTACCTATGTACAATTAATTACAGTAGCAACATACTCAGCTTCAACTGTTGATTGAGATATACAATTTTGCTTCTTGCTTGTCCAGGATACAAGTCTTTCACCAAGAAAGAATGCACCTCCACTTGTGCTCTTTCGAATCATCAACATTACCTACCCAATCAACTTCAATAAACACATTCAAAGAGAAATCACCTTTATGTTCATACCAGAGACCATAATCTTCAATCCCCTTAAGATATCTGAAGATTCGCTTTACTGCAACCAAATGATATTCCTTAGGATTAGAAGAAAACCTAGCCACTAATCCAACTGCCTGTGCTATGTCTGGTTTGTTGTGCACTACATAATGTAGCTTACGATCATGGACCTATAAAGTGTCTCATCCACCTCTTTAGAATCATCTTCCTTTGATAGTTTGCAACCAGTTACCATAGGGGTACCAACCGATTTTGAGTCTTCTAACCCAAAAGTCTTCATTATTTCCCTTACATATTTGGACTGGCTTATGTAAATACCATTTGTCATCTGTTGAACCTGCAATCCAATGAAGAATTTTATTTCACCGATCATAGACATCTCAAATTCTTTCCTCATCTCATCTACAAATGATCTGCTCATCTCTTCATTGCCACCAAAAATGATATCATCAACAAATATCTCAGCAATCACCAACCTGTCATCTTTCTCAATCTTCAAATACACATTATTTTTATCACTTGTCTTGATGACACCAATATGAATCAGATATGAATGCAAACGTTCATACCATGCCCTAGGTGCTTGTTTCAACCCATACAAAGCTTTTTGTAATTTACACACCTTGTTCTTACCTTCTGAATTAGCGAATCCTTCAGGTTGTTCAATATATACCTCTTCTTCCAAAACACCATTAAGAAAATTTGACTTGACATCCATTTGGTATACCTTGAATCCTTTATAAGCAGCATATGTAAGCAATATCCTTACACCTTCAAGTTTGGCCACAAGTGCAAATGTTTCACCATAGTCTAGGCCTTCCTCTTGCGCATATCCTTTACACACCAATCTTGCCTTGTTCCTTACCACTTCACCTGTCTCATTCATCTTGTTTCAAAAAATCCACTTAGTACCGATCACATTCTTGCCGAACCGTATGGGCACTAATGCCCAAGTATTGTTCTTCTCAATCTGCTCCAATTCTTCTTCCATAACTTTCACCCAATCTTCATCTTTCAATGCATCTTTTATTGTTTTAGGCTCAAATTTAGATATCAAACAGGTACCTTCTCTAGCCTTCCTTCTTGTTAACACACTTGCATTTTTGTCACCAATAATTTGATCAGGGGAATGATTCAACTTTATATACTTTGGCAATACTAGTTTAGTTCAAGGAGTTTCTTCAACCACTTGTATTGGTCCTTGTTCATTGACCTACCTCTCCATCAAACTGTTGTAGTGTCCTGCTACACCAGTTGTACATATACAAACCCATGATAGTCTTCTGGTTACTTCTTGTTGGATTCATCATTTTTCTCACAAAATTCATCTATTCTTACACTGGCACTTTCCACTATCTTATTTGTTCTCTTGTTCAAGCACTTGTAGGCTTTACTCTTTGAGGAGTATCCTAAGAATATCCCCTCATCACTTCTTGGGTCAAACTTACCTATATTTTCATCTCTCTTTATATAGCATCTACTCACAAAAATTTTGAAATAACTTACACATGGTGATCTACCATTCCAGAGCTCATGGAGTTCTGTTTGTACCTTTCTTCAACCAAACTTTGTTCAATGTGTAAACAGCAGTGCTCACTGCTTCTCTCCAAAATGTATGTGCAACACCCTTCTAAATCATTAATACCCTAGCACAATCAGTGATTTGGAATTTCCATTAACTCTTCCTCACGCATCTGCCTGTAAAATTTCAGCAAAAACCCACATCTGAGCCAAAAGTTATGACCTTCGGAAGTTGCTACATCATTCTCCCCTTCTTTAAAGGAACGCAGCTCCTGCAAGTGGTTGTCTGTGAACTGCTGCAACTTTGAAGGGTCCAACTTCATCACTTCCCACTCGGAGATCCAGGTGCTATCTATCGCTGGTAATCCCTCCCACTGAATCAGGTACCTGGTGTAATGACCATTCCATGTGACTCTAGACTGTATATCCAGAATGTGAGCAATCTTTTCCTTCTTTTTACTTGGAAGGTGGTGATGCCAATCCACCTCATCTCTACTATCTAGCTCAAATATATTTCCATGAAATGCATACAAATAAGAAACATTAAACACAGGAGAAATAGCCAAATCATCTGGTAAACAAACCTCATAAGCATTATCATTGATCTTCTTCAGAATTCGGCAAGGACCTATCTTTTTGTATTTCATCTTATGATATGTGCCAGTAGGAAATCTCTCACATCTCAAGTACACCATCACCAAATCACCTGTATTAAATATTTGTCTCCTACTGATATCTGCAGCAACCTTATATCTCTCATTGCTATCCTGTAATTTACTCCTGACATCTTGTTGAAGTTGTTGAAGGTGTTCAGCAGATGCTTCCCCATCATCGCTAATTCTATCTTGCACAGGAAGTTGTACAAGGTCCAAAACACCCTGAGGATTCTTACCATATACAATCTGAAAAGGAGATTTTCCAGTTGATCTATTAAGAGAACTGTTGTAAGCAAACTTGGCTTGAGGCAACGCCAAGTCCCACTGCTTGGGCTTTTCACCAACAATGCACCGTAACAAGTTTCCCAAACTTCAATTGACCACCTCAGTTTGCCCATCGGTTTGGGGATGATAGGCACTGCTAAACTGTAACTGTGTTCCCATCTTCTTTCATAAGGTCCTCCAGAAATGACTCAAAAATTTAGTATCCCTATCATATGTGATAGTCTTTGGAATGCCATGGAGTCTAACAACTTCTGAGAAAAATAAGTTGGCTATCCTTGTGGCATCACTAGTTTTTTTACAAGAAATAAAATGAGCCATTTTAGAGAATCTATCAACAACTACAAAAATAAAATTTGCACCTCGCTGGGTGTGGGGAAGCCCCAATACAAAATCCATACATCTATCCATGGCTTAATGGGTACAGGTAGAGGTGTATACAAGCCTGTGTTTTGGGAGTGACCCTTAGCCACTTGACAGATTCTGCATCTTGCCACATACTTAGTAATGTCCCTTTTCAGTTTGGGCCAGTAGTATTTATCTTCAACCAAGGCTATTGTCTTGTCCTTCCCAAAGTGACCAGCCAAACCACCACTATGAAATTCGTGGATAATGTTTTCCCTCATGGAACCAGCTGGTATACAAAGTTCTTTTCCTCTAAAGAGGCAACCATCCTGCAGAAGGTATTCTCCTCTCATATGATTTGAAAGACTAGCTGTTGGCTCTTTAATCTTTTCTATAATTTCCCAAAAATCATCATCTGCCTCATACAAAACTTTAATAGACTCAAAACCAATGACCTTTGTTTCCATTGTACTTATGAGTGTAACATGCCAACTTAGGGCATCAACAACCTGATTCTGCTTTCTAGACTAATGCTTCAAAACATAATTATACCCTTGCAAGAAAAACACCCATTTAGCATGCCTACTATTCAATTTCTTTTGTGTGTTCACATATTTCAAGGCCAAATGATCTGTAAACAGTACAAATTCTTGTGGGACCAAATAGTGCCTCCAATGCCTTAAGGCTTGAACAATAGCATAAAATTCTAAATCATAGGTAGAATAGTTCTTCCTCACATCATTTA
>MU227083.1:5771901-5786389 GCA_018584345.1 Thuja plicata
CCCCTTCAACCACCTCTATTCCTCTGGATATATTGCCTATTATGCTTTTCTTCATCTTTTAGAGCTAATTGGTAGGCTTCCTCCATACTGTTACCACGATGCATGCTCAATTCATCTTGGATGGAGAACTTTAGGCCATTCATATATCTAGCAGTCATCTACTCATTATTTTCTTGGTGCTCTATGCGCATGGACAGCTTGTAGAATTCATTTGTATAGTCTTGCACTGAAGACAAGTTTTGCTTCAAATTTTGGAACCTCCGAAAGAGAGTTTGTGAATAATCCATCGGTAAGAATTTTTCTTTGAGCTTTTTCTCCATCTTGCTCCATGTCTTAATATTTTCCTTTTCCTTTCTAGTTCGTTCCTTTTGGAGGTGATCTCACCATATCATTGCATGTCCTTTTAATTTTGTGCATGCAAACTTCATCTTCTTTTCTTCTGTCATAGGCTTCCATTCAAAAAATTTCCCCATCTCGTTTAGCCAGTCTATTAATTCTTCTGGCCTAAGACTACCAGCATAGTCTAAAACGTCAATCTTGATTGATTCACTTCTTCCTTCTAAAGCCCTGAGAACTCTATCTTCATAGCTCATTTCTTCCAGCCTTTCTTCTATATTTTCTTCATTTTGGTCAGCACCTCCTCGGTTTCCCTCTTCATTAGATCCATTCCCTCTTTGTATTCCTTGATTATCCATTCGCTCACTGAGTCGTTCAATCTGCCTCTGCATATCCAACATCAATCTTTGCATCGGCGTGATACCTCCTCTTCCTCTGCCTCTTCCTCTCCCAGCCATCTTCCTACTCTGAAACCAAATGATGTAGCCCAAATCCTTCAGAAACAACAATTCAGAAAAAATAACACAATGCCAGAATAACAGAACTTTAAATTCTCATTAACTGCGTCCAACTTACTCTCCTTCTACAATGAAAGAAAACTCCTACTTATTACAATTCCAAAAATTACCATATTTGGTAGATTTTCAAGAAAAATAGACTTTTCCATTTTTGGTAACTTTTAAAACTCATCCTACGAATCTCGGTTTTTCCCAAGAAAATCTCTCAACTAAGGCAAGATGAATTGCCAAATAACCCACGAAATCAGAAACACGATTTCGGATTTATTACAAAAAACAAAACTCAAAAAACTGGAAAGAAATAGAAAAAGCTAATTTTGGAGGTCAAGATGAAATTCAGGCTCCCGAAAAGATGTCAAAACAGCCACCAACAAAGTTGGATGAGTTGAAATTTCCATTAACTCTTCCTCACGCATTTCCCTGTAAAATTTTAGCAAAAACCCGCATCCGAGTCAAAAGTTATGACCTCCGGAAGTTGTTGCATCATAGACTTGTTTCTTCTTTCAGCAATACCATTCTGCTGAGGTGTTCTAGGAGCTGACATTTGTCTTTGAAGTCCTTGTTCTTCACAATATGTAGTGAATTTATGTGAAGTAAACTCACCTCCTCTATTAGATCTAAAGCATTTTAGGGTCTTACCGGTCTCCTCCACTTTGGCTTTGTAGATCTTAAACATGTGAAAAGCTTCATATTTGTCCCTTAAAAATATAACCCACATCATTCTAGAATAATCATCAACAAGCAACATGAAATATCCATCACCATAGTAACTCTGACTTCTCATTGGACCACATAGATCGGTATCAACCAAATCTAAAATACTTTCAGAAGAATAATATTTACTCATGAAAGTAGAACTGGTTAACATCCCAAGATGATATTCTTTACACATTACATTGTCTGGTTTCACTGGGTTAGGCAAACCCCTTACTATCTTCATTTTACTAACTTTGATCAAGTTATCAAAATTTACATGACAAAACCTCTTATGCCATAACCAACAATCTTCTACCATAGCAATCAGACAACTCTTAATAGTAGAATTCAGATGGAACAAGTTACCGTTAGTTTGTCCACCGGTAGCAATCAATTCTTTTGATTTCCCAATAATCCTGCATATACTTCCATTGAACTCCAATCTATATCCTTTGTTATTCAACTGAGCAACACTTAACAAGTTGTATTTCAGACCAATAACCCAGTAAACATCATCACAATTTGTTTTATCATTCAAAGCAATACATCCTTTACCTTTTACCAAACAGGGAGCATCATTCCCAAATCTTACCGAGCCTTCATCACATTCTTCCATCTTGATGAATTTTCTTCTATCACCGGTCATATGATGAGTGCATCCACTATTAATAATCCAGTCACCACTGAGAATCATGTTAGAAACCAAAGCTTTCTCACCTTCAACTGAGGGTTCTTCCTTTACTGCAACAAACACAATTTCTTCTTCATCTCTTCCATCAGATTCCTCATTGGTAACACCTTCCTCAGCTAGGTAGCATACTTTCTTGTTCTTATCCTTGAATCTTCTTGGCTTCTCCTTCCTGTCATTGTCAAGACATCTAGAAGTAAAATGTCCAATTTTGTTATATGCAAAGTACTTCAAAGGCAACTTACCCTTATATTTACCTTTCCCTCTAGGCAGCCTTTTAGCAAATAAAGCTTCCAATTCCTCTTGTTCTCTTTCTTCAGACAAGATAGATTCATAATCATTAGAGTAACATGTTGAAGAACTGTTAAATATCTCATTTCCTTTCCTAGATGGTGCAAGAGTCAATGATGACTTGAAAGCAACTTCAACTTTTGGCATACCATTATCATAATTGCTCAACTCAAATGCAGATAATTTCCCTATTAATGCATCAAAAGTAATAGTAAAAATTCCTAGAGATCAAAGCTCTTGTATAGTTGAAACCTTAATAACATACTGAGGCAATAAAGTTCTCAACATTTTGCTTACCACATCCTCCTCAGGAATATTACCACCAACACCTCAGATTGCAGCAACAACTTCTTTGATTCTCTGACTGTATTGTTCAATGTTCTCATTTTCTTGCATCCTCATATCATCATACTTTACTCTCAAACTGTCAACCTTTGCCTTCTGCACGTGGATCTCCACCATGGATGGTCTTCAACTTCTCCCACATCTCATTAGTAGTATCCAAGTCTTTGATATCAATAAACTTCGCATCTAAAATAGTACTTGCAATAGCTTCCATAGTAGCAATATGTTCTTGCCTTACCTTCAATTGATCTGTAGTCAGGATTCCTAAAGGGACAGTATAGTTATTAACCACATGATCCCAATACTGATCACCCATAGCTTTAAGATAGAGCATCATCTGACCGCACCAAACTAAGTAGTTCTCTCTTGTGAATTTGGGACCTTCCTTTCTTGTCATCTTCGCATCTTTACCTCAAGTTGTTAAGCTTCACCACAACAGAAGACCAAAGCTCTGATACCAATTGTTAGTCCTAAGATCATATTACTAAGAGGGGGTGTATCAATAATCTACCATATAATCCAACTTTTCAACCTCTTAAACTTAAACCAACATTCACAAGATTAACCATAATCACAAAAAATGAAAATTATAAACATGCAAGTCCATCCACAAAGTTGACACACTGATTTATCTCGTGGAAACCCAAATAGGGAGAAAACCACGGTGGGGATTAGTACCCACTAAATGACGTACTCTTCTAAAGTACGCCCTGTGAGGAGCTTTACCCTGTTAGGAGTTTACAACAGCACTGTTAGGTGCTACCCAGTTAAGGGATTTGCCTTAGGCTTGTTAGGACCTTTACCCTGTTAAGAATAGCCTTGTTAGAGGACTTTAAACACTTGACAAAGTGTCACCTTGATAGAAGATTTACAACAAAGATATGTAAGGATCTACCCTGTTAAGGGATTTAACCTGCTGCAACTGTTAGAGAACAACAGAAAGAATGATCTGTAGAACAACACTACCTCTGCTTGATCAAATCCACTCAAGCACACAATCTCTTCTAAACACACTTAACTCTTCCCTGACTTGATCGCAACTCGCACTTTTCACTACACTTGTCCAACACACGATCAACACTCGTAACTTTCTACTTCATCCATTATATATTGAAATTTTAAGTCCACCATCTTAATAAATCCCTAAATTAGAATTTCAAACATCCCACTCAAATCCAACGCGCCACAAAACAAAATTAAATGTACAAAACATATTTCCAAGACCGCGTCGGCCAATAGAACAATTTACATAAAATGTTGCGTTAAGGAGTCAAACACGTTTTGACCAAGCACAAGCTTCCTCTAGAATCTTCTCCACATGCTAGCATCGAACAATATGATGCCAGATCATCACCTCCAATCATGAAGACACATCACCAGATCGTGACAAACTCAATTGATTCCACCACAATCTCAACACTGATCACCAATCAAAGATTTATCAACTGTTGCACAAGAACACAAACACTGTAACCTGTTAACAACTTTGTCTCTACTCACCGGTCACCTATCCTGCACATCGGTCACTCAAAGTAGTTGTGGTCGCAATTGTAGCATCTGAACACTATTGACCACCATATCATGTTACTGCGCCACAAGACACAACAAAGAGTTGACAAGACATTAAAATCATATATCACATGTCATTAACTGATCTATCAGTTGCACTATTATACTTCAACCGATCACAACTTTCACATAAGATCACTTCAGCAGTAGCGGTCATGCATTAGACATCCAGAGACACCTAAGTCTCCCATAAAGATAGCAACCACTGAAATTCACTCCAATCCTTCATTCATCACAACTATGCTTAGCAACATACTAGGAACACAAAGCCAATAGTTGACATCAATGACAACATATATTTGATCATCCAGTAATCAAATTTGCATCATGACATCTCCAAAACTCACTTATCATCACTGCATCAGATATGCCAACAATCACAACACTAAAACCAACTCAACACCCTTGGATGCGGTCAAAAACCCTCGATCAAGTCACAATTAGCTAAAAAACAATGCAAAAATTCTTCGGGAAATCTTGGAACAAACGCGATACTCAGAAAATGAGGAAAAAACAGATCATGATTTTTTGTAAAACCCTGACGGCACGATTTACAAAAGGACATTGCGATTTTTAGCAAAGATAGACATTGTGATTTCTTTAGAAAAAAAATTAAAACCCTCAACCTTCAACGCACAAAATGACGAACTAAACACCAGAAGAAATCGTACGCTTTAAAAGCCACAATTTGCAAACAATCTGCCTTCACAAAAACCCTCAAAAATGCACTTGACAATTTTTTTATTACAAATCAAAAAAAAATTCTAGAAAAAATGTCAAGGAGGTTCAATTTTTTATTAAAAAATTTGCCAAACCCTAACGAACCCCCCATCGACCCGCTCTGATACCATGAAATGGTAATTAGATATTCAATAAAAAAAATGGAGTTACAATATATAGGCAATTACATTATAATGTTTCTAAAAGAAATAAACATAAACAAAAGTGAAAAATAGAATCTACCTAAACAAACTAAGATGATCATTAAAGAAACATTACATTATTTTAATACTCTTCTCCCTTTCCTCCATTCCATTTGATCTTTCTTCCCCTTTATATCTTTTGTGAGGAAGGGTCACACCTCTTCGCCATGTCTGCACTTTTCAATGGCTACACCCTTTCACAATCACCAACTTTTGAAAGAGACACGACCCTTAATCTCTAAAAAGACTCGCTTCCTTATTTTCTTCCCTTTCTTTCCTTTTTCCCTTAATCCTTCCTTAATGCCTATGCTCCCGCTTTCTTCCTCCCTCCACTTCCCTCTCAAATGAAGTTATCCTCTCCATTTGATACCTCATGTTTGAGGGACATGTTGTGAGGTTTTCACACCATCGCCCCATTACAAATGGGGACCCCCCTTTTTCGCTTTAGCGGTAGGAGTGCTATTCTTTGGCAATGGCTCTTTCGAAGCCTCTAAGTGAGAGATTTGAAATTTGAGGATTTGAGGTTTGTCTTGCCTTCAATCGGTGTTTTTCAAACCATCGGTGAATTTGGATCATTTTGGTGAGATTGAGAAATTTTGTTGTCTTCCACCCTTAGTGGTCTCTTCCTTGGCTTGAGGTTGGTATTTTGATGGCGTGATGGATTTTGAACGTAAACAATAGCGATTTGCAAGATCAAAATTTGGCTAAATCTGGTAATTTTCCAAGAATGGCAATTGTGCAAATCCAAATTGAAGATTTGGATTATTGATTGGATTTTGTGATGATGGTTAAAATTCTAGAAATTTCAAGGCTAAGTGTGAAATTTGTTTTTTTTTTTGCAAGAAGAATTTTGTCTCCCAACTTTAGCATTTTCGGCCAGCTAGCTCTTACATCTTTCAAATTTGGGAAGGGTGGTTGTGTCATTTTTTTGTATCAATCCCCTCGCCCAAATGCATTTCTAGTTGGGTGATTGTGTCAAATTACGACTAGATGGCTTTGCCATTATTTTTGGGGGTTGGATTTTTACTTGTGAAAGTGGAGTCTTGATCAAGTTTTTATGAGAAGTGATAGTTTGGAATTTTAATTTTGAAATTTTGTCAAAGTCTAGAATTTCTAGCGTGGTGGTTGTGCCAAGATTTTAAATTATGGAGCTGGTCCTTACAAATTTTTATTTTCAACGAGCTCACCCTTACACTTTTCGACAGCATGACCACCTCACCTTTAATTTCTGGCAAACCTCTTGGTGCAAATTTTCAATTTGGAAGTGGTACTTGTGTTAAATTTGGCATGACTTGAGTAGTGAAAATATTGGAAAATCGATTTTGGCTAAGGCAATTTAATTATTTTGGATATTACAAGGGAAATCTTGGAAATAAAATTGGAATTCGAAGTTGTATCGAAAATTTGGACAAAGAGTTTGGTGCCAAATTCATTTCTGGCAGACCTCTTACAAGATTTATTTTCTGGCGAGCGACCCCTAAAAATGTTTTGACATCATGACCACTTCATCTTGGAATCCTGGCAAGGTGCTTCTAACAAATCTTCAATTTTGGCATGGAGTGGAATTATTATTTTTGGTGAAATAAATTAATTTTTGCTAGAGGCATTTTGGATGATTTAATTTTGCAAAGCAAATTTTTGAATTAAAAGGAAAATTTTGAAATTGCAATTAAGAGAAATTAATTTGGGAAAGGTGGTTGTGTCAATTTTTGTATCAACCCCTTCGCCCAAATTCATTTCTGGCAAGGTGGTTCTGTCAATTTTTGTACCAACTATCTTGCCCATATTCATTTCTGGCAAGGTGGTTCTCACAAGCCCTATTTTCTGGCAGGGTGGTTCTCGCAGGCCCTATTTTTTCAACAAGCTACCTCTTACAATTTGGCAATTAAGACAAGTTTTAATTTTGGAGTGGGACCTCTTGCAATTTTGAGCTAAGTAATTTCAATTTTCACCAAGGAAATTGTTACAAATTTCAACATAACCTTCATGCCAAGATGGCATTTCGGCCACCTTGTCAAGCAAGCAATTTCTCAATAATTTTGATTTCCTTGCCAAGTTGGGCCATGTTTGTTAAGTTTGATGTCTCTTTGAGGCTTGTGGTTTTTAATTTCTATGAAAGGTAAGAGACATTTGTTTGGACTTAATTTTGGGCCCTCCATGCTTGCTAAGTTCGAAGCATCTTGTGGCTTGCAAAATGCAAAACTCGAGATAATTTATGGGGCTGCTCCTTAGCAAATTTCAAATTCAACAATAATTAGCCCCCATGCTTAACAAATTCCATCTAATTGGTGGGCTTTTTGCTAAGTTCGAGGCATGGCGATTTTCATTTTAAATTTTAGCCCCCATGCTTTGTTGGTGCAAAGTTCGATGCACTTCAAGAGCAATTTGAATTTAATTCTGATCCTCCCTTCTTGATTTTTGAATTAATGTGGAAGCCATGGTGTTTTCATTTAAATTTGGGGGCTATGCCAAGTTTGTAAGATCGAGGCTTGATGAATTCAAATTAAACCAAGGCATGCTTAATTGTAATTACCATTAGAAGTCTTCAAGTCGGCCCATGAGGCTGAGATTGAATCATGGACTTAAATCCAAGGGGTGTGATTTAAATTGAATTTTTATTTACCCATACAAGTCGGCCCCCTTGGCAAATTGGAAGGGTATTTAAATGGCATTTGGACTTCATTTCATCCTTAAGCTGGGCGAGCTCCCTAATTTTTTTTTCAGTGCAAGTCCGATTTCTTCTTCCTTTAGGGGCGAATTTTGATGCAAGAGGTTAGCATTCTTGGTGAGAATTCATTCCAAGCCCTCAACTCCAAGCAATCAGCGAACCAGGTCCTTCATTTCGTCATTTTTATATGCAGATCTAAGATGGCAAGAAGCGATTTTCATCATCTAGCTAAGCGTGTGGTGGTTGGCAAGAATTATTCCGATTTTGGATGGAAGTAGCCACGATTCCAAGCCATAATTTCATGAGGATCCCATGATGGGGCATCCAAATCTGAGCATTTTATAATCGGATCAGAATTCAAGGGCTATCAAATTCATTGTTTGAAAGTCAATTGAGAACAATTTCATGCCCTACCCTCATTCTCAAGTTGTCATTTGCTGAAGCTATACTTTCATTTCCAACTTTTGGAGGGTGAATTTGATGGTTTTGCCATGTATTTGAAAGTGAATTATACATGTATAGCATGCTGACCTGTGTTATTATTTGCATCATTATGACATATCTTATCATGTTTAACCCAGTCATATTATTTTGGATTATAATTGTATGATGTTGCATTGTAATGATCAAATTTGAACTAGATTTGGAATCATTCGATTGTCGGATCTTGGCACTTGAAATCATGTGTTGGAGGAGGGTCTAATGTTGTAATTGGATTGAAATATAATGCTAACATCTTAATTCAATTCAATTTCACTTGATCATTGTTCTGTTTTTCAGGTTTTAATGGCAATGTTTTATCAAATCAAATGAAGTAAGACGTGTTTTTGCCCTTGTAGGTTGGCAAGGAGAGGGTGCCAAGTTCAAGCTTGAGGAATTCATGAAGGAAGGGAAGGGCAACCAAAGTGAAAGGTGGATATGAAGGGGATAGGGCTGAATTGGATTTCATCCTTGGAACAACTTAGAAGATCAGAGCAAGGATGGTATACATATCCTCCATCATCATGCCAACAAGTGAGCGCTTCAAGCTCAAGTTCAAAGATCTCAAGTGGGAAGGAGGTCCAAGCCAAGTTCAAGGACAAGTTCAAGATCCAACTATATGAAGGCTTCATCACTTCAAGCAAGTTCAAGACGTGGCAATGGGAAAATTTCTAAGGACAAAGATAGAGAAGAGGTGGACAATGTTGAGCATCCAAACATATATTTCCTTCATCAAAGGATTAAGTAGATTTACAAGATAAGGATGATGAGGTGGCAATTGGGTGTCTCCTCCAATTAGAAAATTCAAATTTCAAGTACAAGCAATCACAGCGTGCCATGTGTCCTATTTTCTCATTGGTTGAGAAATCATTGTAATTTTCTTATTGGCCCATAATTTGGTGCCCTCGTGTAATTGGTTGAAAATTTGGCAACCCTAATTAGGGTTTCTAAGGATAAATCTTGGCATTTGATTTCAAATGAATCTTGGCCCTTCGTTGTAATTGGACATCTATAAAAGGCCAAGGCCTTCTCATTTGTAAGGAGTTAGTTAGAGAGAAAAGAGAACTAAATTAGAAGAGAAAGCTAGATAGCTAGGAGTAGAATTAGGCTAGCCAAGGGAGAGACTTGATCAAATTGTTGTTATGATGTTATTGAAGTAATGGATAATTCATTGTTGGTTCATCATGGTGAATTACTTAATATTGTTTTGAAGTGTTGCATGGTTTCTTCAATCTTTTACTTCGAGCAAATTTCATTTCATGTTATTAGAAGTAGCTTAGTTGGATGAAAGCAATTGTGGATGTTTGCTTGTTTGACTCAAGTATACTAGGCCACTAGCCTCCTTGCTGATTGTGAGGAAGCCCTGTGTGGTAAGCTAGTCCTTGCACTTAAGTTCAATTGGCATTGGATCTTTAGTTTGTACTTCCAAGTTGGATTAAGAAGAAGATGTTAATATGAAAACCATTTGAAATCCTTAGAAGCTTGCACTAGGTGAAGTTAAGGTCGCTGATAAGATTTCACTTGTTAAGAGACCAAATCATCCACAATTCCTCGCATTCCTAGTTAGAAGTAGAAGTAGAAGTTAAGTTTAAGTTTAAGTTGAAATGGAAGTTTGAGAGAAGTTATATTTTCATTGCACATTGTGAAGCCAAATCTTTAGAAGTGCAAATAAGTTGATATCCATTGAATGAACAGCGTAAGTCCCCCTAAGTGATTATCAACAAATCACATTATTTCACTGAGCGAGTATCCACAGTTAAAAAGAACCTTAAAATCATTTCATGATCTTACGTTGCAAGCTTAGCATAAGAGATGACCTTATATCAAGAGAGGATTGAATATTTGGTATTTCATCTTGGAATACTAAGTGTTTGATTCTGCATGTTGTAGTGGAACAAAACTCACATCAACAAGACACATTGACTTTTCCATTCATGCCTTTTGACCATTTGTTTAACTTTACTAAATTTTAATTATTTTTTAATTTAATTATTACTGTTTATTATTTAATCCTATTTAAAGAAGGGGGCATGACATATTGCCAACTAGATCTGCCTTTTAGGCCATATCAACGATGCAGCTGAATCTAGATGATGAAAGTTATTTTCTGAGCCATATCAACATTCATCTGGTTGTGATGTGATCCCTAAAGCATTGAGCTTTCAGAAAGGAGAGCATTCCTCGATGCAAGATATTGCAATGATCATCTCAATCAACCTTTTTATGCAATTTAGAAGCAGCACATTTACTTGATGTTAGAAAGCAATTGTAAGACGTTTAGAACTCACATGATGCTGCACAAGTCCAGAAGATTACAAAATTTGCAACTGATTGAAATTTGTTTTCTAGAATTGTCAGTATGTGAAACAATAATCACAGTACAACTCAGATGAATCAGTCACTCTGATGATATGATCAATTCCACAGAAAAATTTAACCAAGTTCATAGAAACCAAATTCCTTTTGCATGAAGACCATATAGTACATTACAACCAACTTTGTATCAAACTTCCAGGATTCTGAACCATGAAATATTTACTCACCTGCACTATGGCTCCAGGAGGAACTTGCACAAGAAAGCTAAAAACTAATATTTTTAATTAGTCAGATAAAGATAAAGATAGTGAAGCAACTATCCTTGATCCTTACAGAACCATGTGTAATTCTTCTGTATCTTTTCTCCTTACAAAACCATGCTTGACTTAACATATCAAGTTACACTGGCACCCTTCTCTGCCTCGAACCAAATACCTTTAGAAAAATTACAACTATTGATTAGTACCTTAATGGTTACTATATAGAACCTCCCAAAACACTTAGTCATGGCAATGAATTTTGGATTAAAAGTTTTCCATAAGTGGCTCTAGAACTTTAGATTAAGCAAATGTTTACTCACTGATTTAATGAATGGTAGTTGGAATACCCAACCGAGTACAGGAATCCTGTTCAAGAATACCACAAAAGTAGGCCAGAAGCCACTGCCAAGACCAAAACAGTAGGTAAAAGAATAATACATTAACATATCAGATAAAAACGTTTTCCTCTAGAAATAGTCCATATTTGAGTGGTCAACAAAGTGGGATGCAGAGGATTTAAATGAAATAATGATAAGGCAGCAAGCAACAAAAGGATCAACCTGAAGAGAAAAATAAAGCCATAGATTTCCAATATCATCCCAATGACAGGCCATCCAATGAGAACAAAGAAGAATCCAATCAGAAAAGCGATGGATCCCTGCAGGCACCAAGAAAAAATTTACTTGATAGAGAAATACACTGATGTCAACACTTGTAAGATTATAAAGCAAATCTTATGTACAAAATATAAAATACAATTTATTCGTATGGTTAATCTTCGGCATATAAATGAATTATTTCGTCAGAAAAATTGTTTTCACAAATCAAAAGCATATCAATATCAAGTTAATCTTCATGATCCCTATCTTTAACAAAGAAGCTGGTTCTTACGAAATTGAAGGTCTACTTGGCACTTAATGTATCCAGGTTAATATTATTACCTAGGAAATTGCTGAGTTCTTACTACTTATTACTGAGTAAAAATTCGATAATGCCTGGTAGACTGAGACTACTAGAATTCAGTTCAAATTTAATATTCAAATGATCACAGTTGACTAGAAAATCTAAAAATATAAGATTGTATACCAAAGATTTACCTTTTTTATTAACTTTAGAATGATCAGTTTTCAAAGTTTTAGCAACATATGCAAACTATGAAAATGGTTATTTGTAAATGCTTTTCTGTTTCTAGCATGGAAAGTTGATAGCACTGCAGTAACATATTGTGGATGTATCCACAGTTGCATGCTATATATCTATGCTGAAGCCTGAAACACAAACTAAAACAATCTTAATGAAAAAATCTAACTTGGAGACTTGGAAACCTTCATACCTTGTAATGGCTGCGTTTCATAAAGAATTGTGCTGTTGACTTCACACCAATTGTTAACATAACGCCTGCAAAGAAGAGGATCTGATAAGGATCACAAGTTGAGCATTGGCTGAGTGAGCATTCATATCGACATCTTGAAGCAAAGCATCAAAAAATGGCAAAAGTTTTATTAACTTACATTCCCCATTGCCAGTAGACCCTTATCAAAGAAGAAGACAATTCCCAAGAAAAGGAATAAAACACCAAAGCCTGTTAGGCCCATCCCAATTTCTGTTTCAAAGCACAGCACAAATTGTGTAAGTCTGTAATTTATGTTATATTTGGCCAAGAGTGTGTCAACCAATATGTCAGATCAAAAAACTTAAGCATATAATATCTTTAAGTATGTAAAATTCAAAGCAGTGCAACGATAATGTGTGAAACATATGAGAACCTTAAATCTTAAGATTTGCATAAAAATGCCAAAGAGATGATCAAACCATGTGAATTTCATTCTTTCATCAGCAGTTTACAAACAAAATGCCAAAAGCACATCTGATCAGGGTCATCTTGTTGAGAGTCGGACAAAGAAAAAACTTGGTGAGTCGATTTTTGACTGAGACTCCAATTCGGAGCCAAAACTTGGTGAGGACTCAGCAAAAATTGACAAATTTAATATATCACTGAGTATTAGTGAAATTTAAGGTAAAAAGTTACCATATTGCAGCGTCTTATGCCAAATTAACTTCAAATATCGTAGTAAAATTACTAAGAGTCATGATCAACTGATCAAACCAGAAGTATAAATGGAATTCAATTACTCAAAAAACTGCTGCTTTTCCATTTTCCACAGCACAAAACAACTTTTGTTGCGTCTGTAGGATCTCACAAGCCCTGAGTTTGGACTCGCAAGGCCTGCAAATCTAATCCACAGACTTGCCAAGGGCACCTGAGACTTGGACATGCAAAACCAGAGTGAGTCACAACACTATGTAGGATTAGTCCTGCAACAACCAGACCATGGTAACATGCAATCATCCTAAAAGTAGAGAAAATGGAAATGATGCAGGAGCATCCTTGGGTCGTTGGCAATCTTGCATCACCCAAAAATATTTCCTTTCAGTTTTGTTCTTGTTTCCCAGTTTTTTGAGTTTTTAGTGGCATTCCTTTGTTTAGAATCATCTCCTGTTGCGAACCTCAAGGTTGGTTCTGGACATCATGTTTTACTTATGTCTGGGATCGCACCTCATTCAGATACTTCGTTGCTGAGATATTAAAGATTCATGGTCAGTTTTGTGTGTTCTTCATGTTTTAACGGTCAGATAAAGTTTTCTGATCTCACGAAGCATTTTCCTAATCAGTGAAGCTTGCTGACTCATATTCCGATGTTCCTAGATCTTTGGCCGACGTCTCTCTTGGATCGCACGTCACTTATACATCTTGGCATTGAGATCTTATGATTTGGGTTCTCACCTATATTTATGCATTACATTTTCTTAATCTTGGGAAAAGTAATTGATTTGGCCGACATATGTGTTGCGAAGGCTCTATAAATTGAGGCTCTTGATCTTTGTTTGGGGCAGTTCTCAAGAGATAACCTTGGAAGGTTAGCATTAGGGTTTAGATTGAGATTTTTGTTGTAATTGTTGATATTTTTGGCCTTTACGGCAAAGTTCAACATATTGGACAATTAAATAAACAATAATAATAAATATATTGTTTATATTTTATATTTAATTATGGCTAAATTGATTTAATAATAATAATAAATATAAGGGGTATATTTATCATTATTATATAAGGATCAATTTATGGTAATTAAATATAAATATAAGAACAAATATTTATTATACTTGGGAGGGCCCAAGTCGTCATTATGGTGATTTCAATAATAAATAATAAAAGGTTATTATTTATACTTGGGGGGGCCCAAGTCGGCCACCTTTGGGGTGGTGGAGTTCACTTATACCCATATATATAAGTGAGCGATCCTTGGTGAAAGATCATCAAAAACATAACATGCATCTTTTCACCAAGGATCGATATTCTTCCTAGTGCAAATTTGGAGTAGAGATCGATTGTCTTC
>MU227083.1:5802120-5815496 GCA_018584345.1 Thuja plicata
GTCCACCTTTCTTGAAAGGATTTCTTAAGTGTACTACACTTGTTAGAATGAGTACATATGTTTGACCTGACTGTATGCAATCTATAATTGTTGATTACAGATCCATTAAAGCTCTCAGAATATAAATCACCTATGGTGATTGATTAATACCTTTCTCTGCTCGTCGGTAGCCTGTGCTCTGTTCTTGAAAATTGAATTGATTCTTTTCTGTTCTTCTGCATGAAATCTCTTGTCTGGTCCTTAGATGCTCTCAGTGGCTACAATCATCATCAAACAACATGTTCACAATAGATTGAGCATCTATTTATACAAGTATGACCTATTCTAGAATCACGCATTACAATGTTAACTCTAGATCCAAGGTTTACAACTTGACCTTGATCTTTAGTTTGCATGTTTTAAATCAGTTAAACTAATTAAAACAATATTAATTACATTGTTTCCTCCGCACATAATGGATTTAAAACAAATCAAGAAGCTAAATATACAACTTCAGTGTTTTATCTGACGTGGAAAGTCAGATCCACTTTTTGCGGGATGTAATTGACTGTCGGTTCTTGGTCGTCGGGTTGAACTGAAAGTCTGTCGGTGTTCCTTTGTTGAACTGATCGTCTGGTTCCCTTCATCTGTCGGGTTCCTCTCTTTGACTGTGTCGTCGGGTTGCACTGTTGTTACTCGTCGGGTTCCTTTAACCTTTTTGTCACCGGGTAACACTGAGTAGTGTTTGTCGGGATACTTTGTACTTGGCAGTATCGGGTAACCTTGGCGTCGGGTAGTGTTGTGCCCTGTCTATCGGTGTAGTGTAAACCGATGGTGTAGATCATGTTTCTCCTTGTATATACTAATGGCAAAATATAATGCCTTCACCAGATGCTTTTTGTTATTTGATATTCTGTTGCATATTGTAGTTCGGATTTGGATTGTTGGAAATCCCCTTGTTATTGTATTGTTGTTGTATGATGCAATAATATTTGCTGAGGGTTTCAACGGAACATATTGCTGGTTTATTATTATCGAATCAATGGTTTATTGCATGCATTTAATTGTTTAAATCTGTTTGAGAAATATTTGTGGAAAAATTGGGAATATGCCTGTTTAGGACATTTCAGTGGTATCAGAGTAGGTTTTCCTACCAGCCTGTGGAGTTTATTCAGGAGCATATTTACAAAAGGGTTTTATGAGTAAAGGAATTCAGTGTTATTGGATAGGCATTCTTAGCTTCGTATGTAGCAAGCAGGAGAATAGGCATATTTTCAGAATTTGATCATAACAGATTAAAACGTGGTTTTCATTTCAAGGAAGTCACCATATTCATTTTATTAAGCTGGCAACCCAGTAGACTGCTCACGCAACAAAGAGATTGGTCTGGAATTGGAGTTTTCGGTCAAACCATGGCTTGAGTCCCATTTTTTTGGAAGTAATTCCCAAATAGCGAAGGACCTCCGCGTTACACATTTTAAGGCTGGCAGTCACACAGCCTGCTCACGCAACAAAGGAATAAAGACTTAAAACTTCATTGGCACCCACAGTCAGGCACGGGCCTAGACATCCACGTCAAGCCAAGTGAGGTCTCAGCGTGTCGCGTTAAACTGGAGACAGCCTCGGAAGGGGGTAAAACACTATTAATGTTGCTGCGTTATATCTACCAAGGTATGGGATGAGCCGTCAAGGGACACATTGACGCCGAGCAGTTTTTCATTGAAATACACCCGCAGTGGTGGTCGGGCAGGTGAAGAAACGTCTGCCGATATTGCGAAACATGGTGGTGACGTTAAGATGAAAACGTGACTGGTATTGGAAAGTTGGGTGCAAACGTGCTGGGACATTTCAGGCAGTCGGGTGGGGACGTGTTGCAGTGGTGTCTGAACGGATTAATAGCAGTCATTTCTATCTCCAGCGCCAATCTCTCACCGTGACAAATCCATTCCAGAAATATATTCTAAGATATCCAAAAGAGGAAAATTAACGGGAGTATCTACCATGAGTCGTGAATAAAGTGGAGGGGTCGATTAATTTTCAATAATCTATACTGTGGATGTGTGGAAGAAGTCGAGTTGTATCCAGGGGTTGTCTAATCCTTGGTGACTGTCGCTGAGGGGCCAAAGACACCCCCGACGTTACTTAGATGCAGACTGGTGTATAACGAATGGGCACCGAGCTTATGCTAACATCGTAGAGCATTCAGAGCTCATAGACACCACACGTCAGAGGGTTTACACTCACATGTGCAACGTCAACACTGGTGTGTTACGGGATTTCAATTAGTGTTGGTCGCGTACACAGAGTGCCTGCAGATTGTCGTGAGCCCGTCTGGAGCAATACGGTTATCATATTGGTGTCACGGGTAGATTGGAACCGGGTGTGATTGCAGGGGAAAGTCCCTGCGACTACAATGGAAGAAGTTGGGTGTTGGCAGTGAAGAATCCCTATGCTAAACGACAGTGGTAAGTCGCAGAGAAGACCACGGGTGTACAAGTAGAGTCTGCCATACCGTGTGGGGAAGCTTCCCGTGTTGTACGCAGTCAGAGGGAGCCAG
This sequence comes from Thuja plicata, assembly GCA_018584345.1. Lineage (NCBI taxonomy): Eukaryota > Viridiplantae > Streptophyta > Pinopsida > Cupressales > Cupressaceae > Thuja > Thuja plicata. Next base: position 5,804,657 of record MU227083.1, read on the forward strand.
TAGCATTACCATCGACTTCCTACTTACTCCTTCACCATGAACTGCCTCGGACTTTGTATGCCAGTGGCAGGGGCAAGTAGTTACATGTTCTGGAGCATTCAAGGATGGTTCACTTCGCATAGTTCGCAATGGCATTGGCATCAATGAGTAGGCATCCGTAGAGCTTCCAGGCAAAAAAAAAGGAATTTGGTCATTACGATCTTCACTACTGATTTATATGACACTTTATGGCTGTGAGCTTTGTTCGTGAGACTCGTATTCTTGCAATGAATTCAGTAGATGAACTAGAGGAAACAAAAGTTTGTTGACCGAGGAGGTGTGTATAGTTGTGGTGCTTTGGTTATTGTTCCTTCTTCGATTCTGTGACAGCAAGTTGTGCAAATTTGCATTTATAACAGGAATTTTTCTTGTTACCTAAAGACCGAATACAAAATTGTTTGGTAAAGTGATTTCGTTGGATAAGTGATTGCTTCTAAATGTTATTACCATACAAGTGTTTGATTAGATGCCAGTAACCAAGAATGGTGTTGTGTAATGAAATTTGGATTCCGTAAGAATGAGGGTCACTACAGATTTATCAGGAACCAGCAGACTTGTCACAATATAACAGAATCTCAACTCCTCTATGTTTACAGAAAACAGAAATACAAAGATTGTAATTAAGTTGATGTAACATTGTTCCCTATAAACTTTACGTATCGTGGATGTTGCTCAGATTGATTGAGTTGACGACAACAGGAACAGGATAACTGCAGCTTGAGAGAGTTGTGAAACTTCTGAAAGGTGCTACACCATTCATACTCTGAGAGTGGAACCTTATCCTTGGCAGCTACAAATTATTCTGAAGATTTCGAGCAGTGTAAGTTTGAACATTCACCTGCAGGGACAAGTTGTATCTAGCTTTGGGAAAGATGCGAGGTTTGGAAAAAGTCTTGAAGGATCTTGTTAAGGTACAGCAACAGTTAACCCAGATTTCACAACCTGGTAAAAGGACAGAAATACTCGGCATGTATGATGAGTATAACACACTTCCTCCACAGGTTCAGAGAGATTTAACCTTCTCTAGTTTCATGGACTTCCATCCAAAGCTACAACACAAGACTTTAATGGAAAAGAAGCAATATCAGGATTTGGCTAGGGATCTACTAGCACAAGATAGGTGCAGAAAATTATATGAAGAGTTTCCAGCTATCATTAATCAACCCATAAGTGAACAGAAAACCAAACCAGTTATTGAAGAAAAGCCTTATGAGGCTGTCATCGAAGCAAGAGAATGTAAAACAAATATTGAATCAATGCATGAAGGAGAGGCTAAAAAAGAGGCAGCAAATCTAGAGGTTACAGGATGGTTTACTAGAGAAGAGCAACCAGCCTCCATTGATTATCAGCCTACACTTGATCAAGGAAAAGATGGAAAATATATGGTTAAAGATTGTGACCACCAATTGGATGTCTTTTGCAATTCATGTAATGAGGATTCATGTGACTTCTTTAGCAGAACCTCACTTATGTACAATGTTGATTTGGATGACCAATCAGGTAATGCATTCCAGAATAACATTGATGAGAAGCATGCCTTGAAGAGTCAGCTGAAAGTCAAGGACAATGCCATTATTGCAGCTATTGTACACCATGATAACACTTACAAAACTATTGAGGATCATTGCAGAGAGGCTCAAACGGAAAAAGGGCAAAGTGGTATAAGTATTGGATCTTATGTTGCAGATTTACAAGAGGTCAAAACAGCTTTTGAGGATTGGAAATCAAAATATCTGTGTTTACTTTCAGACCACGACTACCTGTTACAAGTTGCTGGAAAATATGCTGAGCAGTTGACAGAAAAGGAGGATGAGGTTAATAAGCTCAGAGCTTAGTGCTACTCAGGGGACATTGGAACACACACGTATTGCTCTTCAGGAAACAAGAATTCATAGCATACAGCAAACTTATGACTTGGATAGCTATCCCAAAAGATCTTTGGATCATCCAGAGTTTCTTTATGAGTTAGATAACTTTCAGGCGGTTGACAATTCCTTGTTTGAGATGGATGCTGATTTGACATTTGATAATCCTTTCTTTGAGCTAGATGAGGAAGGTATTTCCTATCCCCATGATGAGGATGAGGTTGATTGCAAAATTTGGGATCTAGGTTCATATACTAGAGATGAGTCTTGGTCACCAGATTGGAGTAACGAGATGAGTTCAATTGTTGAGCAGTTGGGTTTCTACATCAGCGGTTCAAGACAAGCAGCTGTGACTTATTGCGTAATGGGTGATATGCTTTTCATTGCTTTATCTCTCACTGATGGAGAGATGTCTAGTATTGATGGCATCCAGGAGGCAGCTGCCTTGTCACTCTTGACATATGGACATAATGCTGATTACAAATCAGCTGTGGATAAAGACTTGTTAATCAGTATGACCCAGGGGTACCTAAGGGGAGAAGACAATATTGATGAGTATCCCTTGATTCGTTCCCCTCTTCACATAGCTGGGACTCAACCACATTAGCGTACCGATTCATCCAACGCCTTTGGTAACTCTATAATCATAGGTTTTGAACATGATGATGATGTTTGGGTAGAGTCTATTATGTATGGGATGGGCGGCAGGTTTGATACACTTCCCTTCTTGACAAAGGAAGCCATGTCCTGAAGTTCGGGTAGTTTGCTTCTACAGTACGGTTTTTGGTTTGGGTTACATATTGGAGGGACAGTGTTTTGGCAATTGGGCCTTTTGGGCAATTCACTCATTATGGGCATGGATCGACAGGATATTTCAATCAGCCGGGGAGATGGGTGGCCCTTTTGTTCGTGGGACCCAAGAGGAACTTTCTCCTGGTTAGCGATAATTCAGGGAGTTCGTTGGCATAATGTTAGGTCCCCACCTTCACTTGACCTTAGTAGTGCTTATGGTTTCGGTTGGAGTGAGGTTCCCATTTGGATTGAGGATCTGCTCACAGATGACAACAGCACAGGGCAGGTTGGTTCGACTGATCAGACACATGGGGAGATTTGGGACCCCGACATTAGTTTGATTGATGCATTGTTGCTGTGTGGTCTTGATGATTGGCTTCACAGGTCTGGACAAATTGTTTGTGTCAGTTTTGCACAACAGATTGGTGGAGCAGCTTCCTTGAGGTTAGTATGGGAACCAAGCATTGTGGTCTCAGCATGCAGATACTGATTGCTTGAGGGCAAGCAATCTCCAAGAAGGGAGGATTTGTAATGTCCCCTTTTTAGGGCACATTATTTATGTGCCTCGTTGGTCGTTTTATCTTGGCCCGATAGGCTAATCAGGGCTTGACTAGGGTCAGTATGATGTTTGGCTTAGAGAATTCCAATTTCAGGCCAATCAGAGTAGTTTTTGCAGCTTCTGCAGGGTTTCCAGATACTTACTATTTATAGTAAGTCATTAGAGTTCAACCTTCATGGCATTTCAGTATTGGACTTGGAGCGTATCATCGAGAGCTTTCCGGCAAGCTATCACACGTCTTATTCTGAGTTCCTTTGGTTATCCATTTTAATGCCAGAAGATTTCTTACTTTATTATTGTGTCACTTTATTATTAAATGGATGTATTACTTTAAAGTGACAAAAAGTGAGAATATGAAAAGACAAAGAAGGGAAACTGAAGTCACAGCTATTGCTTTAAAAGAAGGAATGGAGGCTCATTTGAGATATGCTTAGTTTATGAATTCATTTTCTCTTGGAGAATCCAGAGAGCTTCAACTTTCAATTCTGAAACTTGAGGACGGAAACCTTCAGGCTTTCTCGGTGCATTGGACGGAAACCCAGTTCATCTTGGGGTGGATTCACAGCAGAGTTCACCGTTGCATTTCCAGGTTCTTTTTGTTATTTGATATTCTGTTGCATATTGTAGTTCGGATTTGGATTGTTGGAAATCCCCTTGTTATTGTATTGTTGTTGTATGATGCAATAATATTTGCTAAGGGTTTCAATGGAACATATTGCTGGTTTATTGTTATCGAATCAATAGTTTACTGCATGCATTTAAATGTTTAAATCTGTTTGAGAAATATTTGTGGAAAAATCGGAAAATACCGGTTTGGGATATTTCATCTTAACATTATGGACTTGATGTTATTATGATGTCATGGACTTGACATCACTTAAGTCGAGGAGACTCATGGATCTAGGAAATCCACATCCAGTTGGTAAGCATCATATGACATGATGATATCTTGGTAATGATATTTTCATATGGATATGAAATCTATGCTTTGGGAATGATGATAAACATATGTAACTTATGTTCTCGTCATATTTGGTAGATAGGGATCTACCTTCATAGATGTGAAATCTATGGCAACATTGGATATGGAATCCATTATAGTTATGTTTTTTTTTAAACACCTCTATCAGTGGATGATAGATGGGATGAAGGAAAAGGATATGGTTGATCTTTTCCTCAAGTCCAAGAGGGAGTGTTGATATTTTTGTCCTTTACGGCAAAGTTCAACATATTGGACAATTAAATAAACAATGATAATAAATATATTGTTTATATTTTATATTTAATTATGGCTAAATTGATTTAATAATAATAATAAATATAAGGGGTATATTTATCATTATTCTATAAGGATCGATTTATGGTAATTAAATATAAATATAAGAACAAATATTTATTATACTTCGGAGGGCCCAAGTTGTCATTATGGTGATTTCAATAATAATTAATAAAAGGTTATTATTTATACTTGGGCGGGGGGGGCCAAGTCGGCCACCTTTGGGGTGGTGGAGTTTATCACTTATACCCATATATATATAAGTGAGCGATCCTTGGTGAAAGACCATCAAGGACATAACATGCGTCTTTTCACCAAGGATCGATATTCTTCCTAGTGTGAATTTGGAGTAGAGATCGATTGTCTTCTAAAGTGCGAATGGGAGTAATGTCTTAAGGCAGCAAATCAATCTGCCTGGAGTACGATCTCAGATTAAGGTGTGAGCAATTCAAATCTTGAAGGGCAAAGTTAAAGCCAAGTGTTGCGAACTTGGTGAGTTGCAAACTCGGTTGAAGGGGCTGCGATTTAAGGGTTGCGATATATATATATCCTTACCTGCAATCTTGATTGTAAGGGCTGAGACTTATATACATAGCAATTATCGCTGCGACTTATAAGACTTATTGGATTCAGCGATATACATTCAGAGGTGCGAGTTGGTGAAGTAAATATTGCTTAGTGAGAGCAATCGAAGTTACCAAGAATTAAGGAACCGATCCTACACGTTTTATCCAAGATTGCATTGACACAAGCTAAATTATTCAGCGTTGTGACATGTAGGAAGGTTGAAAATTGAAGATCAGCGATTAGAGGATTTCCTTCGTGGATCGGGGATCCTCAACAAATCATTGAGCAACAAGTGCAGATTTGAAGGCATAATCAGGGCTTCAAATCCGGGTAACATCTCTCCTTTATGGTGATTAATTACTATATCATGTGCTTAGTATTTGAAAGACTTCTATAGATTAAACATTCCTTATGATAATCTGAAACTATTAACAGTAATCAGGCATGTATGCTGAAAATATGTAATCTGCATGTTGCAGGGCAATGTGATGTAAATATTTGATTATGTGATAATGCGAAGATCTATTGTAGCATGTTGATTATCTATTCTTGTTTCTGAGTTGGTTGTTTCAGCTGTGTTGACTCGTGCTGCATGGTTCGACCATCTCCATTGGGAAACTCCTGTCATGACTGTGTCAAGTGGCATCAGAGCAAGGATGATATTCCTGTGTTAGCAAATCGAGTTCCTGAGCTTGCGAAGACCTAGTTGAATCTATCAAGGGGTGGCAGAGTGTGGATCTGGCCCGCAATTGCAGAGGACTTGTGCAAGGGGATCACAAAAGAGATTGTTGTTGGTTGAGAACCTAGTTGTTGAAGGTATTCCAAGAGTGAACCGATTGTCGAATTTGAGGCAAGCTACAACTGTGTTGGATAGATTGCGGAGTAAGAGGCAACTGACACCTTGTAATCAAATCGCCAAAGCAGAGGCAGTTGCACCCGAGGATTGGAAAGATGTCGCCAAGAAGAATGAACCCTAAAAGGCTAGAACAAATGAAGGACTTCTGAAATGAGATAAGGACTGAGATCCAAAATGCATTGAATGGATTGCGAAGGAATCCTGAGACTGAGGAAGAATATGAAGAAGTTGCTGAAGGTCTTGAGATTATAGATACTCAGATCCCTACAGATGAAGAGAGATTGTTGAGAGCTATGGCACAAGTAAGTAAAATTCATGGGATGGAGGTTTCTACTTTCTGGTTCTTTGCATCATGAGGATTTGATAGATTGGATTGGTGCATTAGAATATTACTTTGAGCTTGAGGATATCAGAGATTCGCAAAGGGTTAGGTTAGCACAGACTAAGTTAAAGGGTCATGCTGCCTTATGGTGGAAAGAATTGCAGAAAGATAGAGAAGAAAATGGTGAAATGAAGACCACTAGATGGAGGATAGTGGTTGCTAGATTAAAGACAAAATTCATTCCAGAGGATTATGAATTGGAATTGCTCAAGAAGTTACAGAATTCGAAGCAAAAAGACATGAGTGTGAAGGATTACACCGAGGAGTTTTACAAGATGACCATCAGATCTAAACATCAAGAGATATCTAAGGAGACGGTGGCTAGATATATTAATGGCTTGAGATTTAACATTCAGGATGAGCTAAGTATGTTGAGGATTTCTACAGTGGATGATGCTTATCATTATGCATTAAAGGCAGAGGATAAGGTAAAGAGGAGACAAAGTAACCCTAGAGGGAAGGAGAAGCAAGCAAGTAGCAATGGTAAAGAGAAGAACACCATTGAAGAGGAACCTAATCAGAGGATACAAAGGAGAGGAAGTGGTAGCAAGGAATTTAAAGGTACTTGTTTCAAATGTGGTGGGATAGGACATAGAGCTGTTCAATGTTCCGAAGGATCTAGTAAAAGCTTGGGTGGACAGAATCTTGTGACACATGAGGAACAAGCTACTGATGAACTTGTGGAGAATATGGCAAAACTTGAGATGGGAGAATCTCTTATGCTTAGGAGAATCATATTGAGTAAGAAGGAAGCTGAACCTATACAAAGGAGGAATTTGTTTAGGACTGTATGCTAATCAGAAAGTAATTATTGTAAGATTATTGTGAATGGAGGTAGTACTGATAATTTGCTATCAGAAGAAATGGTACAGAAGCTTGGCTTGAAGAGGTTTAAATATCCTTGTCCTTATGGGATAAGTTGGTTTCAAGATGATCACATGGTGGAGGTGAAAGAACAATGTTTGGTGAACTTCAATATTGGACCTTACAGAGATGAGGTATTGTGTGATGTGGTATCTATGAGTGCTTGTCAAGTTCTATTAGGCAAACCTTGGTGTTGATGTGAGTTTTATTCCACTACAACATGCAGAATCAAATACCCCAACGTTTCAAGATGAAACACTTAGATACCCAATCCTCTCTTGATATAAGGTCATCTCTCATGCTAAGCTTGCAAAGTTAGATCATGAGATGACTTCAAGGTTCTTTCAATTGTGGAAACTCGCTCAATAAAATAATGTGATTTGTTGGTAATCACTTAGGGGACTTACATTGTTCACTCAATGGATATCAACTCTTGCTCTTCTAAAGATTTAGCTTCACAATGTGCAATGAAAATATAGTTTTGATCATCAAACATTCACTTCAACTTAATCTTAAACTAGCTAGCTTCAACTACTAATTGTGAATGCAAGGAATCATGGATGACTTGGACTCTACTAGATGCAATTTATCAGCGTCTTCCATCCACCCTGTGCAAGATTCTAAGGAATACTCAAATGGTTTTTGTGATGTCCCCATTTTAGCAGGTGTCTGGGGGACATGATTATTAGCCCATCATTGCGACCCTCGTGGGCTAATGACTTGATTTGGGGGTCTCTTGGTAAGTACTTCCTATTTATAGTAAGTCTTCTCCTGTCAGTTTCTATTTGTGGTAGGGTGTTCAAGCAATGTCTCGTCAGAGCAGAGCAATTGACAGAGTGGGCTTGGTGTGAGTTGAATCAATTATTTAAGTTATCTTAATTAATTACCTTCTTCAGCTTATGATATGTTAAATCATTAATCACTTAATGATATATTAAAGTCTTAAGTTTGGTTCATTAAAAAGATCGAAAAGGAGACATTTTTGAAATTATACCTTTTAAACCATCCGTAAAGAAGTAATTGGTTTAAGTTATGTGAAACTTCATCTTGAAGCTGTGAGGTCGAGCCTTCTTGGAGAAGATGCTAACTCTATATGAAGGTTATCGAACTTCTTTTCAATTACCTTGTGATCATTTTTATAAACTTGGATTTGGAAATTGCTCCAGCATTGAAGGAAGGGTTTGTAATTGCTCTCGAATTGTGAATTCGAACAGCACCAGCACTCTGAGTTGGTATCACTGCCAATGAATTGTGCAAGATGCATTGTTGATTGCTACGCCATGGAAAGAAAGAATAAACTCGCTTTGGATCGATGCCATTGAAGTTAGGTAAACAACAAACATTATTAGACTAAGGATTGCAGCCAACTTCATGCAAGACGTGACTGAGAATGAGTCGTCACCATTGATCTCTATCAGCCACGGCCAGCTTACTATAGCAAGGGAATTAATAACAAGGTTCTTATCTTTTGTGAATTGCTTCTTGCGGTTTGTGTTTAATAAATCCAATTGAATCTTTCCAAGACTTGCGTAGTTTGTTTTTGCAAGAGTTATTTGTTCTAATTTGTACTTTGAAATTGGAATTTCGTTATTTTGGAAAATACAAAAAAAAAAACTATATATTTGTGAAAGTTCAAAAAAAGAATCAATTTCAGAATTCTTTTCAGTCAATTTGAAGATAGAGCCAGTTAGGCTCTTTACAATGGTATCAGAGCTTTCATCTTACCAGCCTACAGGGGAATTGGGCTTAATCAATGGAAGGTGACAGATATAGGTCCGGCTTTCATTACGCACGTAGAGGTAGGAATTCTCCGCCACCTGGGGATCAGGAACAGGGGAATATGGGAGACAGAATTCCAAGTAATACAGGTAGTGATGAGGACAGAGAATCCACGACAGTCTTCAGGAATATTGCGCGAAGTCAGTAAGAGTTGGCGGCTGGCCAACAACAGACGGCGACTGACTTGCAGAATCTATCAGATACCTTGCAGCGTATTTCCTTACCTCGAGATCAGGGCAGGGATAGAGATATTAGGAGTGTCTCAGCTGGTTCTCACAGGTCCAGAGTTGATTTGACAGGTACACAGGATAGGCCTCTACGACCTACCTTCTTGAGACCGGAGATAGATACTGTTAGTTTTGATGATGAGGCTTCATTTATTGATGACATATTGGCTTTACATACTGAGTGGGATGCTTTACCTCCCGAAGTAAAGCAACATCTTAATTTTGACAGTTCATGACCCAGAAGAGAGAACGTTCTAAAGGTAGAACAGATGGGAGACAGAGGCATGTGAATCATAAATTGAGACAGGCAATCAGCAAATTGACTTTGACACATTTTGATGGGAGTGGCAAGATGATAGCCAAAGCTTGGACTCACAAGCTGGATACCTACTTGTCTTTGCGTCCTATGTTTGAAGAGGACGCCATCAGATTTGTTGTTTTGCATTTAGATGGTATAGGTCATGATTGGTGGTACCATGGGTTGGTCTCCTTACACCACGATCAGATTGTGACCTATCAGGAGTTTGTGAATGGGTTAGTAGAAAGATTTGACAGGAAGGACCCAGAGTCCTATTTCAGGGAGCTAGCACAGCTCAAACAGACAGGTAGCTTGGAGGCTTTTATTAGTGAGCTCCAGAGAGTATCAGTTATGGTTTATGATATTTCAGAGAGGAGACATGTTATGTTGTTTATTAAGGGGTTAGTTGAACCTCTCAGGGGTTGGGTTAAGTCATTTGACCCTACATCTTTGCAGTTGGCCATAAAAAAAGCTAGGGACTTGGAGTTTTCAGCTCCACGAAATAAATTTCCTCCAAGACCATCTCATACTTCCTATGATAATAAGGCTGCTCCAAAAGGAAGTGAAGGACCAGATTTTAAGAAACTAGTGACAGGGCCCTTAGAGCCAGAAACACTCAGTGATTTGAGGAGAAGAAGATTGTGTTTTTATTGTAGGGGTCCCTATGATGAAAAACATGAATGTCCATTGAAGACGAATGGTAGAAATAGGCTTATTGAGCGGTATTATGAGGATGAGCATAATTCGGATTTTGAGGGGCAGCAAGTTGATCATGAAGGAGAAAGGCGTGACGAAGCAATTAATAGTGAGAAGAGGGATGAGGATTCCCACTTCAAGGTTGTATACCTCTCTAGTATGCAGAAACAGGGATCTTTCAGGATGAGGGGCCTCTTAGTAGGGCAGCGTGTCATTGTCTTGTTGGATAAAGGAGCCACCCATAACTTCATAGATTTACGTTTGGTCTCTAGGAGAGGCATACAGACAGAGGAGTTTGAGGGCATTAGAGTTAAGGCGGCTGATGGTTACACTTTGAAGTGTGACCGAATGATTCCGGATCTTCCCATGAAATTAAACAATTATGAGTTCAAGGCTGATATTTATGTGGTTGACATGGGAGGTACTGATTTAGTTTTGGGTATGAGCTGGTTGCATTCTATGGAGGCTTTTTATCTCAGCCTTAAGGATATGGAGATGAAGTTTGAAGTAGACGGTAAGAAACACATACTTAAGGGAATCAGGGAAGAGAATTATTTGAAATTACATTTGATCATTTATTCAAGCGTTATTGTGAAAATCTTTGTCAGATACTATGGTGGGGAATCCTTTGTTTTCAATA
>MU227083.1:5835970-5849027 GCA_018584345.1 Thuja plicata
ATGACCCTCACCATAGCTACACAAAACATCAACACTCCCTCTTAGCTAGAGAAGATAAAATCCATCAAGGTAATAAATCCATTAATTTTGAAAGAGAGAAGATATCACCTCACTATGATATCAGGAGGTATGGTATATGCAGGAATATCAAGTCACGTGATATTCACCATAGCTCATGAATATCCATGATATGTGTAATGAAATTACGTCTCATGATGTCTGCCATATGGATACTAAGTTTAAGTAGAGATATGCGACTACGTGACATTTCTCATATGCGTCAATGTGTAATACTAAGTTCAGAAGGATCCTAATATGATCCATATGGATACAAAGAAATTACATAATTTGTGATATGAAGGATCACCTAACATGTGATACCAAGTTTGACATATCACCTAACACATGATATGAGGAATCTCCTAACACGTGATACCAAGTTTTACATATCACCTAACATGTGATATGAGGAATCACCTAAAATGTGATATGAGGAATCACCTAAAATAATTATCATTGCAAGTGGATTATCATAGTGCCAACTGTAGCCTCCCAATAAATTGAGATGATATCGTTGTCACTTCTCGGTTCTCCTAAAGACCACAAATTCGTAAGCACATTAAAGTGGGTCGTCTCTACTGGTGATATCTAATGTAATGGAGATATTTGTGCCTATCCAACTCTCAAATATTTAAGGTATATACGATTTGAACCCTTTAATATTGTGTTTAAGAAGTATATTCCCATGTCCAATGCTCAAATTTGTCTGGTACAACTCAAAGGTTATGTGCAGCTTCGAGTCTCAAACACAAATGGGTATTGAAATACTTACTAGTGTCGAGAGCAATTCCTTGGTCTGCATAATGAAGATAGTATCTTGAGATAGCAAGCGAGCTCTGTTCTCAATCAAAAATGGGTTTCGGGACGAATGTCTATTCTCACAGCAACCCCTGTCAGCAATGGGAAGTCTGATCCAATAATGTAAAAACTTAGATAGAGATATAAGATATCGATTTGAAAGTTGAGGCCATAAGTTTCCATCCCTTGGGAAACACACTAATAAATAATTTATCCTCAGAACAAGCACGGATCTTCCTGCTCTGATACCATGTTAAAGTTCTTAAGATCGCTGCAAATCTAATAGCACTCTCTATATTTTCTGTGTGTTTCAAATGCAGCAATCTTTGTTGCATTTATATTGAGGATGAGGCTAGGAGAGACATGTCTCTTCGTGGGACATGTCTATTCATTATAATATTATAATGTTTCATTAATCAATCATATATTAGAATAATATAAGTTTGCTTAATTAATAATATATATAATATAACATATATATATATACAAATACAATATATTATTATTAATCAATATCTAAGTATTATATGCATTCTAAATGATCATACGACTGAAGCTACAAACATTAACAGTTTTTTATTTTCATCAAATGATCCCACAAAGACATTTTCTCATCCATCAAGATCAAGAACATGTTTTTAAGGAAGAAGGCCTGCCTCTATTTGACGTTTCAAGCAAAGATTTCAAATGAGTCCAAATTTCTACACAAGTCTTGCTTAAGGGAACCTTTGAAAGCATTTCATTTGTGTCAAATAACTTGATGAGCATAATAGCTTCACAATTACGTGTAGATGCATGTTTCGTGACACTCGCCAACACAGTATATAATACCGAGTACTCTATCCCCTCTTAAACAAGAAAACCTCAAATGCTAAACAATATGCAACTGTGTGACCAAATAGGGCAACCCCAAGGTTTACACTATGAACTAGCAACTTTGTATTGAATATAACCCAGTGAATTAATGTGATACTGCCAATAACACACAAGGGACTTTACACAATCGTTCTTGGATTTATCGACTCTTTTCCCTCAAAGTGACTTGTACTTAAATACTAGCTCAAACTTCAAATAAAAGATAAAAAGGATAAGGTTTTAAAGAGGTCTAATCTATTTATAACACCCAAGGACAATGATAACAATGGATAACACTTTGGTAAACAGATTCCTTAATCAAGCTTAGTTGTGTAATGAAGAAACAACTACAGAAAATTGATGCAATCTCCAAAGGTAATGGAGGATTTTCATATTGTAAACATTCATCCAAATACCCAATATTGGTGCAATCCAAATCAACATCTGCAATCAAACTAGTGCTTAAGTGGGTTCAGACTAACCATACACTGCAATTGCAATCAACAAACTACAAATGGTATGAACTAAGGAATTCACCACATATCTCCAAATTTCTCCATTAAAATCAATGAGTTTCAACTAAAACTTCGAGACTAGAAACCGTGCAAAATGTTGAAACAACACACAAAGATCCGCTATATCTTCAATGAAAATTGTATATTAATTTTGACATAGACTTGACAACAGCTTATGATCCCCTCCTACTAAAACTGCTACTTGTTCTAAGTTGTACTCTACAATCTACTTCTAATGATTTTACAAATGAGAAGGCCAAGCCTTTTATAGACCTCCCAATTACAATGATAATTCAATGGAAACCCTAATTGAGGTAGTTACAACTACCACCCACATATATTTAATGCCAACCAATGGGAAGATTACAAGTCTAGATGAACCAATGTGAATATGGATTGTACTATTATATTAAATGTCTTCCACGTGTCCACTTGTGAATGAGTCAGGTTGGATGAACTTGGACATGTCGACTTGGAATTCTTCAACTGGTTGAAGATGAGTAGGCGCCACCTCGGTATGTATATCTTGTAATCTTTCATGATTCATCGCAAAGAAGAGTTATCTCTTAATACTCAACGTTATCTTTCTAACTTTGATTAACTCTACTAAAACTATCCAATTTTTGTGAATGATTGTGATGGTTCATATTCAAAAATTGCTTCATCTTCATGAAAGTTCTTCACCCTTTGAATTCTTCTTCTTGGGCGTTATCTTGCTTTGACCTTCTTGATGTAATTGAGTGCTTCATTTTGATTTTGGAATTCCAAGGGGAATCCAACATTGTGATAGCATATTCATTTGTAGAGCTATTTACTTCTTCGTGTTGAAGTTCCGGACCAGAAATGTAGATAAGCAGCAAAGAAAATAAATGAACAATAAAACACAACAAATTATCCTAGGAAAACCCTTCAACTTGAGGGAGAAAAACCCAGTCACAAAATATCACTTATATTAATGATGGTTCATATTCAACAATTGCTTCATCTTCATGAAAGTTCTTCACCCTTTGAATTCTTCTTCCTGGGCGTTATCTTGCTTTGATCTTCTTGATGTAATTGAGACTTTCATTTTGATTTTGGAATTCCAAGGGAAATCCAATATTGTGATAGCATATTCTTTTGTAGAGCTATTTGCTTCTTCGTATTGAAATTCCGGACTAGAAATGTAGATAAGCAGCAAAGAAAATAAATGAACAACAAAACACAACAAATTATCCTAGGAAAACCCTCAAACTTGAGGGAGAAAAACCCAATCACAAAATATTAATGAAAGATTAGAACATCTGATTTACAATATTGCCAATCACTAGACTGAACTGAAAACAATCATAACTGCACCTCTCTAGATGAATGTATATACCCTTGATCTCCTTCAAGCAAAAATAATCATTAGAATGATATGTGAATACCATCAAGACATATTTTTATGCTTGTCTTGACCCTTCATCGTTTTGATAATGAAGGGTCAGGCAATTACAACAAAGAATGACCTTTCAAATTTACAATTGAAGATGAAGAGACACCCAGGAAAAGATAACTTCGGACGCCATAATATCAACACTCCCTCTTAGCTAGGGAGGTATCTTTTCAGATATCTATTCATGGAATCTCTCAACATGACACCCACAATGGCTACACCCATTTGCAGAAAATATTTTTATCACGGAGTCTCTCAACATGATAACATCATGGAAACACTCAACATGACGTCCACCATGGCTACTCCCATGTGTGCAAAGAAACATATACACAAGCTCTCATCACAGAATCACTCAACGTGATGTCATCATGGACTCGCTCAACATAATGTCCACCATGGCTACTCCCATGAGTGGAAAGAGAAACAACTCTCAAGGGCTTTCACCTCATATTTCTCCATCTCACAGAAATATACACTACAACGACTTTCACCTCATATTTCTCTGTCTCAGAGAAATATACATTACAAGGGCTTTCACCTCATATTTCTATCACAAAGAAATATACACTGCAAGGGCTTTCACCTCATATTTCTCTGTCACAAAGAAATATGAATTACAAGGGTTTTGACCTCATATTTCTCAGTCACATAGAAATATACATTACAACAAATCTGCATGATGATGTGACTCCCTCTAAAGCTCCAAGCACTTGCATCAACCTTCGGACCTCCTCGTCCAAGATTGCCTGCAATGGTTGCCTTAGAGGAACGGTTTCCAACACACACCTCAGGAAATTCTGACATGCTAGAGTTTAGGATTGTCCTCCTCGACCTCATCCCAGATCACCCTATTCTGAATAAGTTTGCGGAGCTACCAATGTCAAATCCAAATTGACTATGCAATTTTATTCTCTGCAGCTGAACAGTTTTTCCAAGGACTTTAGCACCTTGCCTTGTAACACTACAACCCACTTAGCTTCACTTCTTTACAGAACTCCCTCTTGATCCCTGCCTCAGAGATTGCAAACAAATTCTCTGGAGCTAAGCTCCCCTCTATTGACTGATCTTCGAACCTTAATGCTCTCAACTCGTGCCTTGAATTCATGGAATTTAACTCCCTCTGAATGTCATTTCCTCCTCTTAGAAGTATCTAATCTCAATGATAAGTTCTTTGTTGTTTAGTGTCTTCATCTTTCTCAATTTCCTTGCTGATGCAAACTCTCCATCCAAGGCTAATCCAACCTTGTTATGTGTCATCAACTTAGACTCATGATTGCAAGCTAAGTCTTTATTACGAGAAGTAATTGGTAAAAATCTTGATATTATTAACAGAGATCGAAAGATCTATATATACAAAAGAATAAACAATGTTTCCTTAGGAAACAATCGTAAAGAATAGAAACATTCTATTCTAACTAATTGAAGACTAAATATTTGAAAGATTCTAATATTTACAATAGATTACAACAGAGAAATAGATAATCATTAATAGAATATAAATATTATGTTAATACCCTCCCTTAATGGTTAATCTATCCACTGCACCAAGATGTCCTCTGAATTTGGCAAACTTGTCTGGACCAAGAGGCTTGGTGAGAATGTCCGCAGTCTAATCCACTGTAGGAACATACTACAAATATATTGTCTCGTCTTCAACCAATTGCCGAATGTAGTGACAGTGAACATCTACATGCTTGGTTCTTTCATGGAAGACTGGATTCCATGCTAACTTGATGACGCCTTCGTTATCGACAAATAAAGTGGTCGGGTTTGTTGGTAACATCTGCATATCCCCAAGCATCCGACGAAGCCAAACAGCTTCACAACCTACCTTAACTGTCCCTCTGTATTCGGCCTCTGTAGAGGAGAAAGAAACGGCCTGCTGCTTCTTACTGGTCCACGTGACGGCACCAAATCCTACACTAAACACATCCAGAAGTTGACTTTTTATCGTCAACAGAGCCTGCCCACTCTGAATCTGTGAATACACTAAGTCTAGGATTAGGACTCCGAGAGTAGAGAATTTTATAATCAGCAGTGTCCTTCACATAACGAAGCACACGCTTAGCAGCCATCCAATGATCATCCTTGGGAGCTGTCTTAAACCGTGAAATGTAGCTGACGGCGAAGCTGATATCAAGTCTAGTAGTAGAGAGATAGATGAGACTGCCTTTTAGTTGCCTGTATGTAGTATCATCAACTAGAGGAGAATCAGACTTGGCTGATAACTTCAGACCTTTCTCCATAAGCGTAGATGCAGGCTTGCAATTCTGCATACGAAACTTGTCTAACAGAGCCCTGGCATATTTGGACTAAGAAATGAATATACCAGAAGACTGATGCCAAACCTCAACACCGAGGAAATAATGCATGAGGCCAAGGTCAGTCATATCAAAAGACTAGCATAAACTTTGTTAGATTCCCTGAATCAAAGACGCCGAACTGCCAGTGATGATCAGATCATCCACATAAATGACCAGAAGGATGATATCACTGTCAGTAGTCTTGATGTACAAATTTGAGTCTAAAGAACTCCTCTAGAAGCCTTGATTACTGAGGTACTTATCAATTTTCATGTA
The DNA here is from genome assembly GCA_018584345.1 of Thuja plicata. Lineage (NCBI taxonomy): Eukaryota > Viridiplantae > Streptophyta > Pinopsida > Cupressales > Cupressaceae > Thuja > Thuja plicata. Next base: position 5,842,198 of record MU227083.1, read on the forward strand.
CCATGCCCTAGGGGCCTGCTTCAAGCCATAGAGAGATTTCACTAGTCTGAGTACCTGGTGTTCTTTACCAGCAACCTTCAGTACCTGGTGTTCTTCCTGTAGGTCACCATTCAGGAAAGCACTCTTGACGTCCACCTGATGGACCTGCCAGCCAAACTGAGTTGCCATGGCTAGGAATAATTTGATAGTGCTCATCTTTGTTGTAGGAGCAAAAGTCTCCTCATAATCAATGCCCTAACACTGAGAGAAACCTGTTGCAACTAAACGAGCTTTGTACTTATCCAAAGTACCATCAGACTTATACTTTATTTTGTAGACCCATTTGCAGCCAATGGGTTTCTTCCCTGGTGGAAGATCAGAAAGGACCTAGGTGTGATTCTTCAGCAGGCTCTGGTGTTCAAAATTCATGGCATGTTCCCACTCTGGAATTCCTTTAGCCTCTGAGTATGTCTAAGGTTCAAACACACTGTTAATGTTGGCCATGAGAGCAATATTGACAGTTGTTGTAGATTTGTTCTTTTTTCGAGCAGTTCTCCCCTCGATGAGCTCATCATCCCGAAGATCAACAAGTGTCTTAGCCCACCATTTAGGCCGGAGAGGACCAACATTAGTATCAGGAGATGCTCTATGATGAGGTTCCTCATCAGAAGAATCTGGATCAAAATCAGGAGAAGCATCTACATATCTGGGTGATCCTGGAGGAGATGCCGGAGGTATCTATACAAGAATCACTGGTAGTACTGGAGCTACTTGAGTTGCGGGAGCCCTCCCATGAGATGGACCTAAGGGAAGCCGAACTCCCAAATCATGAGCCTTCAAAGGTTGGTCTGTTGAATCAGGAATAGGAGAGACAGGCATGAACGGTCCTCGTTGCTCATCAAAGACTATATCACGACTGTACAGGAGACGAGATGTCTCAATGTCGATCAAGTGATAGGCTTTGTGAAGACTACTGTATCCAGCAAGCATGAGTTTCTAGCTCTTGGCATCCAACTTGGTGCGTGACGCATCAGGGATCTAAACATAAGCAAGAGAGCCAAAAACCTTCAGGTGACCGATTCTGGGCTTTCAACCTAACCAGGCCTCTTCCAGAGTCTTGCCTTTGACCGCCACAGTGGGTGACCAGTTCAAAAGGTAGACTGCAGTGTCAACGGCTTCCGCCCAAAATTTCTTCGGAAGATGTTTGTGCTCAAGCAGAGACCTAGCCATCTTGGTGATTGTTCTGTTTCGACATTCAACTACATTGTTTTGTTGTGGTGTGTGGGGTGTGGTTAACTGGTGTTTGATGCCATGAAGATCACAAAAGCTAGAGAATTCAGTAGATCAAAATTCCCCCATTATCTGTCCTAAGAGCAATAATAGATTTCCCACTCTTTTTCAACTAGAGGTTTAAACTTCTGAAATACAGTAAACGCTTCTGATTTCTTTTTAAGAAAATAGACCCACATTTTTCTACTGAAATCATCAAATAACAGAAAATACCTGGACCCAAGAACAGAAGGAGTGGCCATAGGGCCGCAGATATCGGCATGAACAAGCTGAAGTACCTGAGAAGCCCGCCATGAGTCGCCAACAAGAAAAGGTGTGAGATGTTGCTTCCCAGCCTGGCATGCATCACAAACTCCAAGCTACTGAGTTGTAATCTCTGGCAATCCGAGGACAAGCTCGTCACGAGCAAGTTGAGAGAGATAGCGCACATTTAAGTGCCCATAACGCTGATGCCAAAGTGAACTAACAGAAGACTGCCGAGCAGCCATAGCGAGGTCCTGAGAAATACTAGAATCTGCAAGTCTGAAAAGACCATGATCCTTGAGACAACTCTTGAAATTCTTGATTTGAGAGGGCCAACTCTTGACATTATTGATTTGAGAGGGACAACTCTTGAGATTGTTGAATTGAGAGGGACAACTTTTGAAATCGTTGAATTAAAAAGGACAACTTTTGAAATGTTGCATTCGAACTGGAATTTCGGAATTTCCTTTGTCATCAAGGATTTTCTTGCAAAAATATTGAATTTCAATTTTGCCCAAGGAATTTGGAATTTTGTATTTTTTTCTCCTCGCTTGGCATTTTTGTCCATATTAAATCTTTATTTTTCCACATCGAAATTCCACAATGCCCTCCTTCATGCCTTGTCTTGACAAATTTTGCAACCTTTACACTTTGTAAAATCCTTCATAATTTCGCCCCTAAATTCCAAACTTCAATTAAGAATTTTCACACTACATTTCCAAATTTCATATTTCAAACAGAGTTTCTTAAGATGCTCATTATCCCATCCTATACAAGTAATTACGGGGAACCTTAACCTAGAGGCAAATTTCCTAAAGGAAATCCGCCTCAATCCGGATTTTGCAATTGAGATTCAATCCTTGAAAATTTCCTCATCTCAATTTTGGAATTCCTAACTTGACTCATCGATCTCTAAGAGCTAGGAGACTAAGAAACCCTAAAAGGTTGCCACACTACGGACAACTAAGCTACAAAGCAAGAAAAAAGAGGGGGTCCCCATTTGCAATGGGGTGTGTTTACAACACAACATTACGTTCATCAAATTTATCCTGGGCTTTTACCCCCAGTTGTTGGATGAGTGGTTGTACTAAGGACAATATGGTCAAGGCACATGTACTCGAAGATTGTGAGCATCGGTTGTTTCCAGGTGTTATAATTTTTGTTGTTGAACCTTTGGCTGTCTTCCAACATAAGGTTGGGCACAAACACCATTTTTTCTTTAAAAAGATAAAAATATCTATTTGATGCAACAAACCCTAGCTGCCCACAATTTTTTAGAAAAATCACCAAAAAAAAATTCTATTTATATCTGTCCAAACCCTAGCAGTTGGGGAAAAACAGAAACCCTAGCCATTAATGATCAGAAAATAAACACTAAACACCCCTTTTTTTAAAATTAAGGTCTGTGAAACCCTTGAATCTGCAGAAAAGTCCACTTTTAGTTTAAAAATAGGCTGCAAAACCCTCAAATCTGCAAAAAAGACCACATTTTTGTTAAAAATGGGCTGCAAAAAAACATTTGAATCTGCAAAAAACCCATGTTTTTGTTAAAAATGGGCTGCAAAAACCCTCGAATCTGCAAACAAAAGGCCAAGTTTTTGTAAAAAACAAGCTGCAAAAACCCTGATTTTAATAAAAATTATAAAAATATCAATTCTGAAACTCTGCCCGGAAACCCTACGCACTCTAAAAATGACCACACTTTTATAAACAATGTTTAAAAAATTCAGAGAAAGCAACAATTTGAAGCAAAAAAGTCTGGGAACCCTAGGTGTGTTTAGCAGGCACTATTTTATTAAAAAATCACCAAAAAATGAGCTTGCAACCATGACTAGCACAAACTGGAATGTGCAGAAACCCTAGACACAGCACCACCACCACAATTTTTTTTGGGGGGTACTTCTTGTGCTTTGAACTGAACATCCCTTGAACCGTCACTAACGGCAGCAGTCCCTAGGCCTTCACACGTTTGCCAATCCCAAAGTTCGACTTGGGTTCTGATACCATATAACAGAAATCAAGCGCAGAATGATTACCAAGATATTCAATATAAAATTAAGGAGCGAAAGTCTCCTTAAATAGGAGATTACAAAGATCTATCCATAATGGGCAAAGTTGACAACTAACAAAAGCAGAGGAAAAGAATACAAGAATATTCCTAAATACTATCCTAATAACTTAATTGACCATTATAAACTAAATATTATACTATAATTTTAATACAGTTTAACATCGTCAATGGCTTTGTGCATGAACATTGCTGTAAATGAGTGAGATAACAGTCAACTGACAATTTTAGAAGAATAAGTTCGTTAGCTTTGGAAGGAACTAACTCTCCATAGAAGGTCTAATAAAATCTTAAAATATAACATTCAAAGAAAGATTCAGGAGCCATCTTGCATTATATTTTACGGTTACAGCCTATCCATGTTAAACTTTTGAAATTGGCTACTGTTTTTTGTCAAAAGCCATACACTAGCATGCAAAAGGCAGAAGATTTTGTGGTGATTTTTGTTTAAGAAAATTCAAAAGTTATTTTCAAGAGAATTAAAGAATTCTGCATCAATTGACTTTGATCTGAATTGATCAAGGAACGATAGTTTTTATCTTGCTAACCCACATTTCTCAATCTCTAGTCAAAACAACTAGAGCGAATAAGTATATAACTCAAAACATCTTCAAACATTCTAATATATTTTTGCTCTGAACAAGACCAAAATATACACTTTTGTAAAGGTCAACAGAGGTTGCAGATAGTTCAGAAGTGATCCAGACACCTTGGAGTCAAACAAAACTGAAGCAAGTCCCTGACAAATAGAGAAGAAATAAGCTATAGTTTTGTCACTGACAAAACAGCTGGAATCAAAAGCTGACAGTTTCACATATCTTTGCAGCTCTTGTAATGTATGTGGCAGTTATGCCCAAATGATAAATTAATCAAGGGAGAAAGAGAATAGTTGAAAATAATGCCCCTTTCACTTCTGAATTTTTTGAGTTTCTTGTTTGAGCCTGTTCTCATCTAAAATTGTCTAAATACACCCTCCAAGGGTCACTGTAAAGAATTCTTGATCAGATCTTTCTTTCTTCAGTCTTTTATGTCTAGATAGAGAGACTCTAGGTTGAGAGTTGTGGCAACCGAGAACATAAATTTGAAAGAATGTAGAGCACTTGCAAGTGTAGGATATTGTATAAGTCTTGAACATGCCCTTTAAGGCTTGTGAACAGATTAAATGTGTCACCTAAGGTCTTGTGAACACAAGAGTGTTGAATGTAGATTTTACAGCCTTTCATGCAAAAAAGAAATCATTAATTATCAAGCAAATATGAGGTGTGACTATCAAATGGGTTTATATGCTGTCTACATCACTTTTAATTTCAACTCGAGCCCAATACCTCAGCTTAAGCAATTTGTCAACAAAGCATATGGTGAAGAATATGAACATGCTATAGATTTTGGGAATGTATTTCAACATTTACATGGGGTTAAAAGTGCAGATTTTGAGTGCAAGGAAGATAACAATCTGCAAAGAAGATTTTTCAACAAGTCAAGAAATCTGTGTACCTATAGAGAGAGGATCCCCAAATAATGAAAGCAGCTCATATTTAAAAGTTGCTGGTCACTTGAAAATCACAAAGACATTGGAACATTTGTAAGGTAAGTGTATTGGCAAAACATGTAAATCAATGTTGAAAAATGCAATAAGTATATGGGTTTTGCGTAGCACTAGTAAGACTAGTAATAGAAGTTGGGTTTGCAAATGCCACACCAGTTCCTTCCAAACCATACAAGAGAATCTCATAAGGAAATCAGTTTTGTTTAGCACCAAAAATCCTAGCAACTTAAGTTGGGATTGGGTACACCACTACCAGTTCCTTCGAAATCATGGAAGAGAGAATCTCCATGATTTTCATAGAAGTTCTACCCTTGTAATTTTGTAAAAGACGTAATGTCCTCTTTTGGGATGACCCTGGAATCTTTCCCTAAAATCACATATTCAATTGAAATAAGGAATGTAATAAAGCTATCAACATAAATCCTGGTTTAGGTCCTGCAACCATGGAAGATAATATTTGAAGTATAATTCATAAGAATCTAAGATTACTCATTTCTATTCCTGTTAAGGATTCGACAACAAATATAAATACAAATACATATATGTCCATAATCATATTAACCTTCTTAGATAAACCATGCAACTTGTTGATCTTAAAAATTAAGCACCAAGGGTTCCATTTCCCTAAATCAACCATAGTAGGGTTTGGAGAGGAAAGTCATAAAGAGTGTGTGGTTATTTTTCAGCCCAATTAAGCCTAAGAGTGTGCAGCGTCTAGCCAAGACAACTCGCCCCTTGGCAGACAAGCAGCAAGAACATCCACCTTGATGATTCCATCCCTTGGGGTGGCCTACTTAATTCGAGGGAACCCAGGTCATTGCGGAAGATTTTTTAGCCCAATTAAGCTCAAGCCTAACCAAGACGACTTGCCCCTTGGCCCACAAGCAGCAGGAACATCCACCATGAAGATTCCATCCCTTGGGTGGCCTACTTAATTTGAGAGAACCCATGTCTACCACCGCTCCCTAACATATTTCCCATCATTCCCATAATGATTGTTTGTAGGAATTAAGAATAGACAACTTATTCAGTTAAAGAAGCATAATAAAGTTTATTAACATCTTGATAAGAGATATTTAAAGAAAGTAGATATATATATATATATAATAATATTTATCCACATTGTATACACTAAGCATACATATCAAACATATTCTCATGCATACTACAATGTTTACTAGATCCAAATACGTTTGTATTCTGAATTGCAGATCTCTTTTCTCAATTACAGATTTGTTTCTATCTTAATTGATTAATCATTCAATTGTTATTTAATGATTGATTATGTAATGACCCTGCTCAAATCTAATTGAGAACTTCTAATTTTGGCCTTGGAAAATTTTGTCAAAACACTTCACATACAAGGGTCATACGACTGATATAACAATTCAGTTTGCTACAATGACTCTTTTCTTCAATTAGCATCAATGAGAATGCTTACAAATGACTCTAAGTTGACTAACAATGTCCTAGCACGAATGTGCAACTTAGTTTGACAATAACCTAGGATGCCGGTTCGGGTTCGAATTCGGGTTCGGGTTCGAAGAACCGGTTCGCCGGTTCGACAAAATTTTGAAAAAGGGGTTTTTGGGTTCGGGTTCGTTTTTTCAAAAATATGTAATTTTTTATATATATATTACATATTTTGATATTTATGCAACCTAGAAGCATGAGTTAAGATTAGAATGTCACATAGTATCATAA
>MU227083.1:5871782-5884447 GCA_018584345.1 Thuja plicata
GGTTCCTTGATAAGGACTATAGCATTGCATTTTTGTATTAATTTCAATAAGACATCATTTGGGAAAGTCTTACAGGATTGTTTGAATATGATATTAGGATGTACGCCAACTATTTGACATAATGTCAATGGCTGTAGATGTTCTTATCAGCATATAGGTTGCATACCAACTGTTTGTTAAAATACCAGTTGGTTGTAAGTGTTCATTTCTCATGTTTAGATCATATATATGCATTGGTTATTGTCAAACTAAGTTGCACATTCGTGCTAGGACATTGTTAGTCAACTTAGAGTCATTTGTAAGCATTCTCATTGATGCTAATTGAAGAAAAGAGTCATTGTAGCAAACTGAATTGTTATATCAGACGTATGACCCTTGTATGTGAAGTGTTTGACAAAATTCCTAAGTCCAGCTTTAGAGGATTTTGGTGGCCTTTTAGTAAGGGTCATTACAAACAGCAGTTGTCTAACAAATGTGGCAAGTCTTCACATGCTCATGAGCATCTTTGAGCAAAGTCGACCAATAATATCTTGATCTCAATATCTTGTGTGTGGTGGCCAAACTTGCTCCATGACCCGTTCCAAATTTGTCATGAAAGTGTTCCAAAATTCTTCCTACTTCTTCCTTCCCAACACACCATAAGTAAATACCTTCATGATTCTATTTGTACAAAATTGATCCCTACAGCATGTATCTCTTACTCTTCAACTTCAATGCCTTCTTTTGTACTAGATTCAAATGGGAAGGACACTTGTGATTCAACAAGTAACTGACAATGTCCTTGTACCATTCATCTAGACATACATCCTCTAATTCATACACCTGATGCACTAATCCTGGTCCATCATATGCAATCTTTTGCGCAAGTTTCAGTTCTCTAACCAACTTCATTGGCTGAATGTCAATATCATATTCTTGGATAGTGGCGACCCACTTTCCTCTTCTTTCGCCTAGTTCGTTCTGCATCAATAATGTAATCCACCGCAATGTTAGGAACTATAGCATGCACTTTACTTCTCAAGATGTAATGTCTGAACTACTTGATTGCTTTCACCAAGGCATAAGCTTGTTTCTCCACATTGGGGTATTTTAATTCCGCATCTTTAAAAGGGGCACTCATGAAAGCAATAGGATGCTCTTCATTTTCTTCAGACCTTTGTGTAAAGATTGTTGCGCATGCATGGTCTGAAGCGAATGAATATATGTAGAATGGCTTTTCATAATCTAGACTCAGAAGATTTGGTACCTTAACAATTGTTTCTTTTATCTCTTCAAAAGCTCTTCTCGCTATTGGAGTCCAATTCATTTTACCATCCTTCTTGAGCATATCATTCATAGGTTTGACAATCTCTGCAAATCCCAAGGTAAACTTCCTCACAAAATTGATCTTTCCGAAGAAGAATTTTAGTTATTTTTTACTGGCTGGTAGACTTAACTTTGAAATAGCCTCAACTCTCTCAAGATCAATCATAATTCCTTTTTCTGAAATCACATGTCCTAGTAGTTTTCCTTCTATTACCCCAAACATGCATTTCTTCGGATTGAGACTCTGAATATTTTTCATCTTGAGAACACCTTCCTCAAATCCTCAATGTGATCTTCTCTTTTTTTCGAAAATACTGTGAGGTCATCCATATAAATGATAATGCACTTATCCCTCAAATCTTTAAATGCAATGTCCATGGCCCTTTAAAATGTTGCTCTTGCGTTAATTAGGTCGAAGGGCATCCTCCTGTAAGCAAATGTCCCCCATTTGGTGGTGAAAGTAGTTTTCAATCTATCTTCTTCAATCCCCCATTTGGTGGTGAAAGTAGTTTTCAATCTATCTTCTTCAACTATCACTTGATTAAAACCCGAATATCCATCCATAAATGACATCATCTGTGATCCATTCACTATTTGCAACACTTCATCCAATGATGGCAACGGATGGTTATCTTTTTCTGATGCTCTATTCAAATTTTTTCTAATGCTCTATTCAAATTCCTGAAATCTAAACACAACCTTATCTCTCCATTTGTAAGAGCCCTGCTGGCTCAATCTCTATTCAACTTGGCAAGTGTCTTGTTTTTTTGTTTTTGCAAAGTTTTGTCAACTTTTTGGTATTTTTAGAGTATAAATGTTTTTTATATTTTTGATAATGAAGAACAATTAATAAACTGAAATATGGATTGCTACCAATCATAAACTGAAATTCTCTATTTGACTCAAAACAAATTACAAAGGGGATTATTTTGCAATTAGCAACTCTAAACTATTTAGCAAATAAAAAGAAAACCTAATTTTCTCAATGCAGTTGTCCAAAGTATCAACATTCATCAAAATAACCCCATATAATTGTACTAATATCTCCAACGCACAATGTTGAATGTGAGGGGAGCCCAAATGTTGGTCGAAACCCTCCTTATATCCAAACACCACCTCCTGTGGACTCACGTGGGAGCTTAAATGACTCATGGGAGACTTAATGTGGAACGGTTGATGTTATATGATATATGAGAATGCTCAGAGTGCCATGATTTCCAATAGTTGGGCACTAATTTCAAATCGCAGTTGTTTTTCTTTGCAAACTGAATCAACTATCAACCAAAACTACAAATTTAGGCACAATTATAACCTCTGTCTAAAGCCATCACTGATTGCACAATCTCATTGGGCATTTCACCAACTCAGAGTGCTAAAATTGTGAAGAATTCCCAATTCTCCAACAATGTTGAAACCCTTGACAAAAACCAAAGACTTCTCGAAGAATCAAGCAAATTCATCAACTCATAATGAGGTTCAATCTCCTTTCATTTGCAATTATACTCCCACAAAATGGTTTGATCCATGAAGCTTATTCAAGAAGGCAAATTAATGATTATAATATTTGCTTTTGTTGTCATTTGACTTAGCAAACTCCAAGTCTTGGACGCCAATAATTAAATGAACACTTAATAGCATTTAATGATGACTTTGGCCCCATTAAAATTATAAACTTAATAATACCCCTTTAAACACTTGACGCCAAATCCACTTGCTTTGAGTTGACTTTAAAAACACTAATATATTTGCTTCCCAATGTTCCACGTTGACTTAGGATAATGAATAAATAGGCCCCCACATTATGATGTTCATTTAATGAAAAAAAACTTTAAATTATATCTTTTAATAATTAATTATTAATAAAGAAATCTCTATTAATAATTAATACCTTGAACTTGAGCCAATAACTTATTCCACTTCGTCAACTGATGAACTTTGCTAATACCCAGTCTAGGTGCACTGCCAAAAATAGCAACATGAGCATAATTGACTTACTATAAATAGTAAGTCTCTGAATAAAAGCTCTATCAACGATACCAAAACTCCACACTGCCACCAATCTGTTCAGGTGCCCTACTGAAGATAGAAACCCTGACTTTTCTTAAATAGACACTTACTATAAATAATAAGTGTGCCAAACTGATCCAAACGAAGAGCAAACCTGAACATCCTTGACCTCTGGAGTGGAAATCGGCATCTGGTTCTGCCAACTAAGACCCCCTAAACATCTGACTTAGCCTACGAGGGTCACTGATAGGCTAATCCAAACCACCAACCATGGTAAGCTAAAAAGGGGACATTACACCATTCTTCTTTCTAACTAGAACCAAATTCGCGACCCACATCGAGTGTCGCACTGGGAATATTATCTTTGCAGTCAACAACTTCTTCACTTCTTGATAAATCAATGGTTCCAATAAGGGATTAACTGGGCTTTGGCGTTGTCAAAATGGATTACTCCCTTCCTTGAGTGGTGTTGTATGTGTGATGAGGGATGGATCATACGTCTTCAAATCCTCATAACCCAATGCTATCACATCTTGAAATTCTCTCATTAACTTGAGGATATTTTCTCTTTCTTTTGGAGTGCAAACCTTCGGATTTTCTTCCGTCCCTAGATTCACTTTTTCACATTCACCCCCCTCAGAGGGTTGATGCTTAATCTTGTTAAACTAGTACAAATCAAATATCCGTTCTAACTAAATCATCCCCTTCGGTATAATTTTAGTCTTCAAGTTCATGATCCCATCTAGATTTATCTCTGCTTCGTCAACCTCATAATCATCAATAATTTGTGTTGTGAACACACTTGTGTTTGTCAGGAAATCCAATATATGCTTATCATCATCAAGCACTTGAAAATTGGTCACATTATTTGGCACTGATGGTACTGATGCAAGTTCCACTCTAAATTTCTTCAGTCCTTCCAATGTGAGAGGTGCCATGGAACTAGCTGCCTGAGCCAAAGCATTTGCCACTTTGTTACAAGATCAATACCCAAACTCGATGTTAAAGGCATCGAAACTCTCTATCAAATCACATACTCTATTTCGATATCTCAGAAGTCTTTTATCATGGCAGGTATACTTCTTTCGGATCTGACATACTACTAGGTTCGAATCTCCCCATAAGTGAAGTATCTTCGCTCCTTTGTTTATTGTGCATAACAAGCCCAAGGCTAGATCCTCATGCTCGACCATATTATTGTTGCAAGGAAACTGCAATCTGTGCACTACTAGGTATGTCTCTCCCGATGGACTAGTCAATTCATATCCAGCTCCTGATCCTTTCTTAGTCTTGGAGCCATCAAACTTTAAGGTCCAAACTTGATTGCTTTCTTGATGTTCCCTTTGGGGTTCCTTTGACCTTGTATCTACTTTTTTACTTCAATATGTTGGGGCTTGATTTCTCTCCGCACCCATCTTACTACTTTCAGCTATGTCCTCTTGAGGGAAATTATGCTTGGAACTTTCTTCGACACATTGAACCCCCTGTGTATTTTCTAGTTCCAAGGCACCTGGAATTCGTTTTTCTACTTGGTCTAAGGCAATCTTGCACATGGAGCAAGACAATTCTGAATGGAATGCATCATGAATTCTACACCAATTGGGCAACAATAAATCTCACTCTGAAGTACGATTTCCAAACTCAAAGTCGTGTCTTACACTTCTCAGCACAAAGCTTCTAAAAAATTTGAACATTCCTTCTCCTCCATCAGATGACGAGCCTTGGTCATTTTCTATGAATACTTCTATTGAATTATGATCTCCTACCAGTTCTTTTCCTTTCTAATTATGAGATGTTTGTAACATTAATATCTCTTGTACCTTTGGCTTGTAGCTGCCAAGATCTATCTTAGCAAACAAGATTTTGTTGTTTTCTCCATACTTTGTGATAGTCAATTTCAATCTTGGAGTGCTCTCAATCCTAATCTGATTGGGAATTCTTCTCCATGGCAGCCACATGTGTCAGAAATTTGTGGCTACATAGCCATTCAACCTTCTAGTCCACTCTCTGCCTAAAAGCATGTCATAGCCATCTAGAATGTCTACAACTTATACGTCAATATGTTGTTCCATCCTAGGATCAGATGTCGACTACATATGAATGTTGTTCAACTCGCCCACAACTGGTACCTCTATCCTGTCTAGTTGTGTAACCTTCTTATTTGTGTTACTCGGGATAAGACTCGGTCTTCTGCATATGGCTAGAGGCATAACATTGCTTGATGCTCCTGAATTAATTAAACAATTATGCAGTAATTTCCCAAAAATCCTTACCGACAAAAGGAATGGAGCAGACTCATCCTTCCCTTGGTAAAACACAATTGGAGTATCCTTCTTTGAATTAAGCTTCGTCTTTGTCTCTGTTGTTCTATTGATTTCCTCTGCCTTTGCCGTACTTTGTTCCTTCACAGCCCCTCTAGCCCTGGTTGCATCTTGATATGGAGTTGAAGTATTTTGGGCCATGTAAACTGGTTGTGATGAACTCTGATTGTTACATGTATTTTGATCATCACAAGGAACATTCCCAACAATATTTGTATTCTGAGCCACATTGGATGCATTATGGGAAGACCTATTTGCTCCTTGTGTAGTACTTGTTGAAGCCTGACTATGAGCCCCTTGGTTTTTTCTATCTTTCAAACTATTCAAGAACACATCTCTTACTTCTGCTATCTCCATTAACTCGAACAATGGTAAGTTTATCTTTGCTTTCCTCAATTACTCAGTCACATTGTGTCCAAGTTTCTTCATTCCCTCATCGCATGGATGACTGTTGGCTGCTTGTTCTTTGTTGGTATTCTGAATACCATTGTTACTTTGCGTACTATTCGCGTTGTGACTGCTATTGTTGTCACCTTGACTGTTATGGTTGCCTTGTCGATACTCAGGAGAGTCCTTCAAATAACCAAGTACATTACTTGCATTCGGATGGGGAGGCATATTGAAATTGTTAGAAGGAATAGATGAAGATAATGGCTCATGATTCCTATTATTCCTTTGATAACCCTTGGTCCATTCCCTTGGGATTGCTGAAATGTGTGCACCTCTTTTGTGCCTTGAACTAGACCACTGTTATTCAAAGGTGGGAAAAGCTAGTCTGCTTCCCTCATTGGTTCATCTGCGCCTAGTGGGAACTCTAAGTGCAGTGTCTCTATGTGATGTCCCCAATTTTTTAATAAAGCGACTTAACTAAATTAATTAATAAAAGACCTTTAATTAATTAATATTATAGGCCCCAAAATTTAAATAATATTATAAAGGACCTTTAATTAATTAATAAAAGGGGGCCCAAGTAATAAAATAATAAATAAAGTATGTCGGCCTATTTGTAACCCTTCGGGAAACTTCTTGGAGCTCTTTATAAGGCCACGATTGGCACTGTAGGAAGTGTGGTGGATTTTATGTTTCTTATGTATTTGCAATTCCAGTTGGAATTCGGCATTGTTTGCAGTTTCGGAGGTGCAAGACCTTCCCTATTATGTATTTGCTGCCTCGGTGGGAGTCATTCCTCACCCAGGTCTGTTGTTGGAGATATCGCTTCAAATATTTCACTGTGTACTTCATTGTCAAATTTGTAAAGTGTTCTTGTGAAGACAAATTTGTCCATATAATCTGAGAATATAAGTCTCCAATTGATAGCATTTCATTTTCTGTGGTTTGATGTGTTACCCTGGATTACAATAATAGTCATTCTTATTTCGGAGTAGATCGAGTATAATATTCAATTGCCAAGTGCCGAGAGCGGAAGGGTGTCGAGTGCCAAAGAGTGTCAAGTGTTAAGTGCCAAGCATCAAGTGCCAAATGCCAACTGCGGAAGGGTGCCAAGTGTCGAGTGCCAAATGCCAACCGTCAAGTGCCAAGTGTCAAGTGCCAACTGACAACAGCCAAGTGCCAAGTGATACAAACATCGTACGCCTTAGATTTCACCATACACGTCTGACAAAGTCATCGTATGAGTGGGGAACAGTCACCGTACGGGTGGGGCATATTCTCGTACGGGTGAAGCATAGTCACCGTACGAAACCTTATTGTTGTATACGGGTGTGACCATATGCGAGGGTGCCATATGGTCGAGTTGTGCTGACGAAGGGTGTGTGGTGTCGTTTGGAACATCACACTCTACTAGACCATTAGCTAATGCTGATGGAAACCTTCCAATATGCTCTTCATAAGCTTCGAATTCTAGAGGAAATGAAAATTCCTCAAAAGTTAAGCACTGATGATATCTTGTGGTAGGAATGATTTCATATCTCGTGATCGAAGGATTCTCTTGATTAATTGCATCATCTACCACCTTCTGCAAGACATTCGTTGCTTTATTGAATTCTGGACATTGTAGCTCCAAGTGTTGATTTGTTTCATGTATCCTACACCATGTTGATAGTGTTGCCTAAGACAGGAATATCTTTTCAGCTGGTATGTTTTCAGTGGTTGGTGGATTGTCAAGTGGCGACACCACATTTCCATTGTTTGGATTTGTATTCTATGTCCTCTTTTGATATCTTTGATTGTTGTTATACCCTTGATTGCTTGATTGGACGCCACCTTGATAATTTCCTCCTTGATTATTCCTTTGGAAACCACCATCTTGATTATTCCTTTGATAGTTGCCATTTTGATTGTTTCTCTGTTAGTTTCCTTGGTAATTTCCTTGATAGTTACCTTGATATCCTCCTTGGTTGTTACTTTGATGCCCTTGGAAGTTCCTTTGCATGCTTTGAAGTTTATTATTTTGACTCCTCAAGTATGTGACTTTTGTAAAAAACTTCTTCACTTGTTCTACTAACTCTTTCATCTCATCTTTCTCTTCTTGTCTTCTTGTAGATGTACTTGCGCCTTGAAGATATACAAGCATTGTTGAAGGTGCTTGAGAAAGCGAAGCTATTGGATGCAGCACGAGTTGATTCGATTAAGCTTGGAATGAAGGTCGTGGGACTTGATTGGTTGCAACTGTTGGCCCTACACTCATTATTAGCCCTGATATATTTTGTTTCAGTTGCTTGCCCACTTCCATTGCTTGAGTGTATGTGTCATTCAAATTTGTTGGCGGATTGGGCGAGTGCCTTGTGAACATGGAAGTTTGAGAATCCAAGGCGTTGTAATACATCTCCAGCGCACCTGCATCCTGAACAGTATAGGGAGCTTGCAATCTTCTATATGCCTTGTGGAAACGATTGTTGAATGAACTTATGGGCTCTTGCTCTTGTCTCCTAATGTCTGCAAATTGCTTGTACAAATCCAAAGGAGTGATGGGGATTCCGAACTTTCCAATGAATGTTGTCTTCAATTGATCCCATGCATTTATAGATGAGGTCGGCAAGTGCACAAACCAGTAAAAAGCTTCATCTTCTAATGAATGAGAAAAAAGTCTGCACGCAACATTCTCATGCTAAATCCTCATATTACATAAGGCGTTGTTGTGACCTTTTCACCCCATTGCAAATGGGGACCCCCTCTTTTCGCTCGTAGTTGTTAGGTTAGTTAGGTTTTGGCAGTAGAGTTGGCAGTTTGAAGCTTTAAAGATTGAGGGGTGATTGAGAAATCAAGTTGTCAAGTTGCGACTTTAAAGTGGGATTGTTGAAATTGAAGTCCTTCCGGGTCAAGTTTTAGTGAGTTGAGCCTAAAATCCTAAGTGTAATTAAATTTTGGCTAGTCAAATAGTCCAAAATACATTTAAAAGGCATATTTTGTGCATGAGGGTCTAAAAATCCTTGTAAAGATTGATTTTCCACACTTAAAATTGTCAAAATCCTAAGGAAAATCAATTTTTCATTATAAAAATACACAAAATCCAGACTTACTATGAATTTCCCCACTTTATTTGATCAAAATCCAGACTTACTATGGATTTTCCCACTTTATTTTATCAAAATCCGGACTTACTATGAATTTCCCCACTAAAATTGATCAAAATCCAGACATTGTAATTCCCCTTTGAACGGCATTTTCTTGAAAACAAATCTAAGTGTTAAAAGTTTATCCAAACATGTGTCGATTTTCCCCGCCTAGAATCCACGGATATAAAGTGTGAACAAAGAGTCCAAATGCAAGGCAATTTCCCCCTTTGGGTTTGTACTTAGTCAAATTTTTAGAGAGAGAAATCTTCTTTGCAGTTAAAGAAATCTGATAATTTAAGGATAGACCTGCCAGACACAATCATATCGAGAATTACTTCTAAAAGGATGTTGAATCATTCAAAATTGGTGCAAAAGCAGATACTAGCTTTATTTGTATGTGGGAAGATGATCTTTCAAATGTAGCACCCCTGTTTTTGTTGAAGTAACATAGACACAGCATATTGGTACTTAATTGTACTGCTGAATCCTATCCACCTAAAAAGAATGTGAGAGGATGTACCCGTCTAGATAGTCAATCTGTTTGTCATTTTATCAACACAATCTTTTAAAATTTTAGTCATTTTGTGTCACACCAACCCCTTGTCTTGTGACATCTGGTCTTTAAAGTACAAGGGCCAGTATAATAACACAAAAGTGTGAAGAAATGTGCTGTACTATGTATCAGGTTTTGAAGAAGAAAGTGATAAGTTTAACATACAAAGATGGTCTGATCTCTAACATTTACTCTATGTGAAAATAGCTTTGACAACAAACATTGTGTTTACAGCAAGAGCAGTAGCTGGTATCCAATCTATATTTACTCAATAATTCTGTCAGGGAAATTGTCACAAAAAAAAACATCAAGAACAAGCAAAACAAAATAAACAAACATTTTAAACCACCAAAAAAATGTAAAACTCATCTCACAGTTCAAAACATCTCTACATTTATGAAAACAGCCATAGGTATAACCATAGACTCAATGCCTTCATTTAACAAAATAATAATAGGATTGTTTTAGCGCATACATATTCGAAAAACGAAAAATAAAAACTCACTCAAACCATGCCAAGTGACTTACCTCAAGATTGTCAACGATGCCAATGAGAAAGTATGGGCAGAGTTTGCAGGAAAAATATTACGAAACCCTGCCAAAGCGAAAAAATAAATAAATGAGAGTAACCAAAATCAATCTCCCTACAGCTGATCGAAAAGTAAACTAAAAATAAAAGGGGTTTTAGAGTTACTAGATTCTTGAGTTCGAGACAAGATTTTTGCAGCCCTTTAAAATAAAATATTGGTTGCCAGATAAAATTTGTTTTCAGGCGTGAGGTGAAGAATTATTCAACTGCTTGAAAATTGTTTTCCCCTGCGTGAAGCAACTTTACGGGTGAAAGCTGCTACAAAACATTGCCGGCTAATTACGGAACTGAAACTAGTATCTGTTCTTGTGGGTGTACACCATACCACACGTTGCCCCATTTTTTTGGCCTAGTATGTGTAATTTACCCAACTTCATTTTTAGCCAATGCTGTTTATTATGTTTCCCGCATGATGAAGCCACATTTGATAAGAAAAACAAAAACCCATTCAGATCCATAACAACCACCCAACGTTTGTCAGATCGTTTGTAATAATTTTTGCTCTAGTCATTGAGTACAAATTAATTTAAAAACTCAATCCCAAACATGAATTACAAATCTGCAACAAACTTTAGATCTAATTCCACCTACCAAACAAACATGAATTACACATCTGCAACAAACTTTAGGTCTGATTATTATTTTAAAAAACAAATGGGTATTGGATCCACACTGCACTTTTATATTCAGCAACCATTCGGTTCCACCTTCTTCACCTCTATCTTCCTATATCTTACTGTATCTTACTATATTCAGCTACTTCTTGAATATGTAATAATCTAATGAAAATGTAATTTATGCTCTGTCTTGAACCTCATTCAAAGAATTATGCATTGAGGATTATTTTTATACCGGCCTGTTCGGAATGATGCAGAGCTAAATATATGATCAGCCTTCGATACTTTATGAAGCCTTCCTTCTCGCCCGGGAATTTTCAGCGCCTTCCTTGTCGCCCGGGAATTTTCAGCGATAGCACCAATTTTTTGGTTGAATGTTTTTTCTATTTCTTGAGTTTTTCAGTTTATAAGTGTGAGGAAGATGAGTTGGCGCTGCTGATTTTGTGTTTTTTTGCTTTTGTGTTTTGTTTTGTAAAAAGAACAAATAAAAATAAGCCACGTGGATAAGTACCGTTGAAACTTAAAATATAAGCATTAGATTATATGGAATACGATTTCAAACTATTTTGCGGAGGAGGTTTTAATAATAAATGAGATTTAATGATGTTCATTGGTAACTTAGGCAGTAAGTTATTATTTTTTTAAGATTTTAAATATAAAAGAAGGAAGAAGAAAGGATGTTTTATAGTGATTAAGGAAGTCAATGTGATGGTTTTTTGTTTTTTTTTAAAATAATGCATAGTAAAATAATAATAAATGAAGAGTCTTTTGAGAAGACCACAAAGCCAATTCTTCGAATAGCATAGACATATTGTTGCTCATAATTATCACAATAACACAAAAATTTAAAAAATTGACATCCTAAAGATATCAAAACGGCATATACAATATTACTACATAAGATCTAATCAATCTTGAGTAGTAATATTAGGAGCAATAATCAATTTTGAAGAAAGGACTTTAGACCTTGTGTCATCACCACATTCCTTTTGCTCCGTAGCTTAACCTCACATTGACCATGTGATGGTTAATAAAGTGGTATGTTGACAAATCTATTATTAGGGCCCATTTGTTTCGTGGAATTTGTGCATGCTGGAATTGCCAATACTAGAATTGAATCCATTCTGGAATTCTGCTATTCTCAAAACGAATTCTAGAATATGGGCTTGTCCTGTTTGGTTCACCTGGAAGATGACTGAGAAGATGCAAATTTTGCGTTTGGTTCCACACAACTAGAATTGGAATTGGAATTTTGTTTTTGCACACATACACATATGTGTATACATACACATGTGTATATATACACACATATACACATATTGACAAATCTATTATTAGGGCCTGTTTGTTTCGTGGAATTTGTGCATGCTGGAATTGCCAATGCTAGAATTGAATCCATTCTGGAATTCTACTATTCTCAAAACGAATTCTAGAATATGGGCATGTCCTGTTTGGTTCACCTGGAAGATGACTGAGAAGATGCAAATTCTGCGTTTGGTTCCACACAACTAGAATTGGAATTGGAATTTTGTTTTTGCACACATACACATATATACACACACATATGTGTATACATACACATGTGTATATATACACACATATACGCACATGTGTGTATATATACACACACATGTGTGTATATATACGCACATGTGTGTATACACACACACACGTGTGTGTGTGATATATATATATGTGTGTGTGTGTGTGTACACATGTATACACATATACACATATGTGTATATATACACATATACA
>MU227083.1:5893940-5905670 GCA_018584345.1 Thuja plicata
TTCATCTCCATGGTTTTCATAGAGATTAAAGCCATTTTAACTTTGCCGTCGGGTCCAATGCACTCCAAGGTTTGCATGATTAAATTTTTTTATATATCTTGTCGGGTCCGGAGCATTGCGTCGATTTCACTGTTGGAATGTGGATTTACAAATCCATCTTCCAGGTCAACCAAACAGTCCCAAAAAATGAAAACCAGGGTTTGCATAGCCAGGCTATGGATAACCATGATTTGTTTCATTTTCCAATTCCCCAACCAAACGGGCCCTAAGGAATGATTCATTGCGACAGTAGATTGATTAAGTAATAAATCATGGGGCCTACATCCAAGGTAATGATATTCAAAAAAATGACAGATTATAATGGCCATATAATATGATAGGCTTTGACGTCAGAGAAATTAAGTGTGGCATAATACAGGGAGAATATATTGATACTATGCAATCCTAAATTAATTATGTCTAAGTAATTTTAAATGACACCGATTAGTAAAGAAACTAAACGTAAGTCATAGCCAACCAATGATCATAGGTAGTGATTATAAGTGATAGGCCAAGGAGAGGTTCAAAGCTAAGAGATGTGTATTTTGACATTGTGCCTCATCATTCCATGAATGAAATATAATAAGGTAGTCATGTATCATTCAAAAGGGGATTGCAACTATTGGGTTGGGAAAACATCGATTGGTGAATGGAGTTCAAGAATAATTGCGATACAACTCTAACAACATTAAAGTTCTCTCAAATAATATTATAGGAGGTGCTCTCTTAACTAGAATGAAAATATTTAATATCAAGGCAAAAATATTTAATATCAAGGGAGTTGTAGGTATTATAAGGAGGTTCTTGCCTATCTAGGTCATAGATAATTAATATCAAACTCTTTTGATTTCTGGGAGTGAATTTAGCAAACCAATAAATAATTTGGATGTCAGAAGACTACGGATACCACATAGTTATCAATATCATGGAGACTAAAGGATGTATAGATACAATAATTGATAAAATGTGGCATTAATTTCTTTAGATTCATATTAGTGTGGGTGCACACATCACTGATCATGGATAGAATATATATATCCCTATCAGCCAATGAAGAAGAACAATCCAATAATCATTTTCTAATGTATACAGGAGAAAGTGATTCATTGACAATCAAATGAGAAGCAACATTCAATCAATACATGTATATTTTTATGATCACAAGAGAATTAAATCCTTAACCATCGAATAAAAACTCATAGTATTTGAATTCCCAACAAACAAGGAGAAACAATGATCATAAATGAAATCAATTCAATAGACATGACACACCATCATATCACAACATATCGAATTTGACAAGTAGAAGTAAGGATAGACTGATAAAAAATAAAGGATTATTAAATACGAAGGAATGTATTAGGAAATTCATTTTGAGTGTTTCGGTCAAAGGGGATTACAAGGACATTCTTCTTAGTGAGTGTTGAGATCAGATCAAGGACATTTTTGGTGAGTGTCGAGATTAGATCAAGGACATTCTTAGTGAGTGTCGAGACTAGATCAAGGACATTCTTAGTGAGTTTTGAGACTAGATCAAGGATATTCTTAGTGAATGTTGAGGCTAGATCAAGGACATTCTTGCTGAATATTGAAATTCCTATAATGGAATTAAGATATAAATTTCATATCTCTGAAGATTTATTCATCAAGGCTCGTCATGAAACAAGACAATGCTTAACACAAGAGAAGGAAAGTGTTGCAATAAATCAAGATAAGTTCTATCTTTTGAATTACTCTTAACATTTTTAAGTTGAGTATTATAATGAAATATTTTTAGATTGGATTTAAGTTTATATTTATAAATATAATGCACTTCTTATCTCAAGTTGGGATTACTGTTTTGGGATTAAATGATGCAGTCAAGGATGGAGGATCCAACGAAGGATTGTCCAAACTTGCAGCCAATAACTATAACAGCTGAAACAACCAAATATACAGAAATATAATCAATATTCAGTGCTCTATTATTGTAGATAATCAATTACATCCAACATGTCGGGCTGTAAGGCCTTCCCGGTTACGGCCAAATACAAAGATAGAACTCTAGGTCTACTATAGATCTTCTGCAAGACATACCATTCACAATCCAACACTCTGATCTGTTCCCCTCAATTTGATGCCCTAAGATAAGAACAAAATATAACTTAAATACAAAAGGCAACCAACAGGTCAAACTACAATAACAAACATTGGAGAACCCCCGACCTAGATTTAGGTCCACACAATCCCCAATGAGATACCCCACATTAATTACACCACAGAAATTAAATGCAGAAGTCATCCAGATCAGGATAAACAACTCGAAAGAAGAAAAGCAATCAACAACAACAACTCAGGAACAAATATCACCGACCAACAAGAAAATGAGTCCGAACAAGCATACCCGAGCAACAGAAAACCAAATCGAAACAAAAATACCCGAGCAACATACACCAACTTGGAACAAACATACCTAAGCAACATGAAACAACTCGGAACAAGCATACCAGAGCAACAGGATAACAAAGTACTTTACGAAGCAGCCTCCAAACAAGCTAAAGAACAAAAACAAACATATTTTTGTTTGATACAAGCCTGCCAAGGATCCTAAGATGCTCCTGCATCAGACACCCTAGGTAAAGAAGATGTTCCCATAAAGGAAATCATGAACATCTTAAGGGAATCAGAACAGGTATCCCATACTTGTTCTTAACACATATCTCATCTTGCCCTTCATTTCATGTTGTCTTTACTCTTTCCGTTGTCTCATTCGACAAATTCATCAGTCTGAAACTTTTCTCATATCTTCTTCCTGCGAATGATAGTATTTGACACCAATCATCATCGATAATTTTGATACTATCAGTGTTTTGATGAACCACATTCTCATCCGACTGAATGATCAAATCGACATCATCTACATCTCTCTATGTCACTAGTGTCAACATCTACTACACTATCTCAGCCAAAAATGTCATATGTTTCTTAATCTCTGTAAGTTCCTCAGAGGTTTGATTCTCTTCTCCCTTTAATTTCTCCTTCCTTTCACCCATAGGTTCATACATTCTCTTTTCCTCATGTTTTTCACTGTCATTCAGACAACATCTGATAACTCCACATCTCTTAGTCCCTAATTCCTGCAAAGGTAGCAATTTATGCTTGGATCCATCCTACCTCACCACATAGGTATTTGCACGACCATCAAACATAACATGTCTGTCATATTGCAAAGGTCTACTGAGAAATAGGTGACAAGCATCCATAGGCAACACATCACATAATATATCATCACAATAAGATCCAATCTTAAAATTAACAAGGCATTGATCCTCAACCCTAACCTTAGACACATCTTGTATCCAACTAACCTGGTAAGGATTAGGATGTTTTCTTCTTCCCAAATTTAACTTATCAACCATCTCTTCTAAAAAAAATTTCTCAGAACTGCCACCATCAATTATGACATTACATACCTTATCCTTGCACTTACATCTGGTTCTAAACAAATTTCTTCTCTGTACCGGTTCATTAATACATGTAGCCAACCTTCTAGTGATCATAACTTCACCTTCTTCTGCAGCATTTACTGAGCTTTCCTCGGTCATCAGGGTGAACTTTTGAGGACATGACTAGGCCCTATGTCCCTTCTCACTACACTGAAAATAAGTACCGCTGAAATCACTTTTCCCTCTCCTTCCATACCCACGATTGTAATCCTTAGTGGTTTGACTACTGTTAGATCCTACCTTGGTCTGCTTAGGATTATCCACCACCTTACTCTCAACAGTTGTGTCATTGGTCTTACCACCTCAGTTTCTGTTATTTAGTCTGCTCTCAAACTTCTCGTTCAACTTCTCCTCAATCTTCAATGCCATCTGATAAGCATCTCCTATGGTTTTCATCCTAACTATAATTAATTCTTCCTGAATACTAGGTCTCAAGCCATAGATATACCTAGAAATTTTCTCCTTGTTAGCTTCTGAATGTCCAGTCCTAATTAGGATCTGATAAAACTCCTCAGTGTACTCCTGCACCAACTTGTTTGTCTGCCTCAAATCTTGCATCTTCTTGAACATCTCCAATTCATAATCCATTTGGATGAATTGCTTCTTCAACTTTTCAACCATTCAGTTCCATCTGATGATCTTGTCTTTACCTCTCTGACTTCTTTCCAATTGAGCTTCTCTCCACCATATGTTCGCATGACCTTTTAGCTTTGTCTTTGAAAATTAAACTCTATTAGGATCTTCCACTTCTTCATACTCAAAGTATTCATCCATCTCATTAATCCAATCGATCAACTCTTCTGGCCTAACGCTTCCAACAAATGTAGAAACTTCAATCTTAGGTATTTTCCTAATTTTAGACATGGCTCCTAGAAATCTAGCCTACTTTGGATCTCTGACATCTTCTTCAGCTTCTTTGAAATAATATTCTTCATCAGACTCTTCACCATTATTTCAGTTTTCTCTAGACACATTCTTTCTTTGTAACTCCTCTCGCAGATCTTGCACTTGCTTCTTCAAAGCTCAAAAATCTTCAAGATTGAATTCCTCCTTAGGTTATTCCTCTATGATCTTGCAAGTTTTCTTTGGAGGCATCTTTGCTCCACAAATCTCTGGCAATTTGAAATCTATCTCCTTCTCCAACGATTGAAACTCTGCTCTGATACCACCTGTTGCAGTCAAGGATGGAGGATCCAACAAAGGATTGTCCAAACTTGCAGCCAATAACCATAACAACATAAACAACCAAATACACAAAAACATAATTAAAATTCAGTTCTCTATTATCATAGATAATCAATTACATCCAACATGTCGGGCTGTAAGGCATTCCCGGTTATGACCAAATATAAAGATAGAACTCAAGATCTACTATAGATCTTCTGCAAGACATACCATTCACGATCCAGATTCTCAGATCCAAAACTTTGATCTGCTCCCCTCAATCTGATTCCCTAAGATAAGAAAAAAATACAACTTAAATACAAAAGGCAACCAACATGTCGACCTACAATAACAAACATTAGAGAACCCCCCGACCCAGATTTAGCTCCACACAATCCACAATGAGATACCCAACATTAATTACACCATGGAAATTAAATGCAGAAGTTGGCTAGATCAGGATAAACAACTCAGAAGAAGCAAACCGAGCAACAACAACAACTCAGGAATAGATATCACCGAGCACTAGGAAAAGTGTAATACCCACCTCTTAGTTTGCTTTTCAGTTTTGGATGTCGAACTCTTTTAGGCCTTTTCATGTATGTGTGGATTTATTCAGATGGTTTAGATGATACTTATGTATTACATTTCAGTATGTTATTGATCCATTGTTAGTGTGTTATATCTTCTGTGTATATGTGATTTATGGTTATTTAATGATGCTTATGTATATGTTAGGATTTCATTTTGATTATGGTTTTCTGAAAATACTGACCCTAGATTTATATGCACATGGATCATTGTATGTTTTGCATTACTATTTGATGTGTTTGGTATGGTATGGGACAGAGTCTAGTTACTTGCTTCGGTGAGATCCACACAATAACCTAGTCTCACCCATTGTTTGCCATATTATATATGCATGTATGTTCATCTTTGTGATGACAGGTTACCGGGCTACGCCTTCCCTGAATTGGCAGGAGTGAGCGTGCCCTATCGCAATAATCTCAATGGTAAGAGAGGGGAGATAGTATTTAGGTCCAAATCCTATCCTAAACCTAATTGTCCTAAGTAATGGACAAGTATCTGTTTGACTACCTTACCGAATTCGTCTAGTTGACAAGAATTCGAGTATCCCTTTCCTTGGGCATGTTTGATTTTGCTTGTATTCGATTTCAGGTGCTTGATTTGATTATTCGTGTGATTGATCATGTTATTTATTTAATTGAATATTATTGAAATTAATTATTAAATATAAGGTATTTAATTAATTCAAAATTAAATTAAATACCTATGTTTAATTGAAAAGTTAATTAAAAGTGCAATTATTGAATATTAATATTTAATTGAAAATTAGAGTAAATATACTTTTATGCTTTATTAAATAATTAAATATTAAGTTGCATGGATTATTGTGATTTAAATATTTAATTTATTTAATTTAATATTTTATTAATTACATGTGCATGATTTTGTTAAAAAAGTATTTTCAAACTCAAAGATTTCAACTTGAATTTACGATTCAAAGTTGAGTTGTGGAATTAAAAGATATTTTAATTATTTAATTATGATTTTCTTTCAATTTCAAGGGGAGTCTTTTTAGGGATTGACTGAGTGTGTTGTCATGAGGGTTTGCATGTTTAGGGGAAATTGAATCCCTTTAGGAGGGAATTGGGAGGTCATTTTGGATTAATAGGTTTTGGAGATTTGGGGAGAGCTTGGTGTGTTCTTGGCTTGGTAGAGAATTGAGGATTTTTGTGGTTGCATGTTGGATTGGAGATTTGTGTGATTTCGTGGTTTGCATGTGCTTGGATCTTCATGGTTTCAGATCTGTGGTTGAATTCATTTATGGAGGATTCAGGGTTCTACAATCTTCAAAGGCATTATTTTCAGTTTCTTGCATTAGATCTAAGGTAGGGTTTGTAATCCATTTGTTGATTTCAGTTTTGCAATTGTATGGTTTCTTGTGTTTGAATAGTTGCATGTATTTTCATTATGGTTAATAGGCGTTTATTTGAGTTTCTGTGATTTGGGGTATTTAGAAAACCCTTAGATCTGATATTTTCATTATTTATTATTACTTGGCATAGTACAATTATGTTGTCCAATTTTCGTAAGAAAATTCGTTCTATAACTCCTAGAAAATGAAAAATTAAAGTGCCTATAGTTAGAACTATAGTGGAAGGGAAAAATAATTGCTAGGGAAAAATTAGCCTTTGGAGAAAAATCAATTTCCCTCTTGTAAATTAATTGTTTGGAAAAAAAATGATTCACTAGTACAATTTTAAGAAAAAATTCACCAGTCTTGCAAAAATGAAAAAAAGTCAAAAGAAGCAAAAAGACAAAAAAATAAAAGCATTTTTAAAATTTCTGTTTTCGGAAATGTCTTTTTAAAAAAAAAATTAAATTCCATATTGTATTCATGTTTTAAAAAAAAATGCTTTGGAAAGTGGTTTTTAAAATATTTAGTATTAAAAAAAAAATTTATAAGGGGAGGCGGGGGCCACCACCCCCAACCTCCCAAGGAGCGGGCGCGACAATCGAGGCCGCCGACCGTACCCCCATCCGTAGCTCCTTCCTTTGTGGAAGGGAGCCCGCGACTTTTGAAGAGACAGGGGTAGGGGCCACAGGACCCCCCCAATCATATTAATATTCAGTTTTATATGATTTGTTTTTTTTTTAAGTTAGTTTAATTTAGTTTGTTTTTAAATTGAATATACTATTTTTAAATTAATTTAAATTAAAGTAATTTAATTAATGTTTTTATTATTTAATAATTAAATGTTATTAGTTGATTTTAGTTAACTAATAATGTTTAAATTTAATTAACATTATTTAAATTTAGATTTAATAGTACATTCTTTTGTTATAGGAGAATTTGTTATTTATTTATTTATTTATTCTTTTGATCGGTGGACGTTTCTAGAACACATGAATTTGAAAGATTAATTTGGGATGGTGTTTTATTAGATAATATTGAATTAATATTAAAAGGGTAATATTGATTTCTATTGTTAAAATATTGGTATAATTTTTATAATTATAGTCAGTTTTTGGTAATTATTTCAAATAGGTTAATTTATTTATGTGATAGTTATAAATTAACCTATAAGAGCTTTTATTGTGCGTGTCTGTAAAGATTTAATTATTTTGGATAGTAATTTTAATAGGTGAACTGATTTGCATAACGAGATGTTATAAATTCGTTTATCACAATGTTAGCTCATGATTGTAACTATGTTAACACCATGTTTGATTTAATGTATTTTGAATATGCATTTATTATGCCATGATGTGTTTTCGGTTCGTGATTAAATGAATCGTAAATTCTTTTATGTTATCATGTTTTCGGGTATCTATTGGGTTAGATGACCTTTAGGACATAAATCCAGAGGTTTTGGCATTGTAATTTATGCATGGTATCTTATGTGAAGTCAGTTCATGTTTATGTGATGATGTCATGGTCCTGATTTATTATATCCAACCTGATTCAGTTATGATGTGCTTTATGGTCTTATGAGAATACTGTGCTTATTGTTTGGTTATTTGAGAACCTATGTGCTCCTGAATGGGCAGGATGCGATTTGTGATTATGTATATCTTCATGTGTTGACTATGAGCCTAGGTAGGTTAACTAAGTGTATAGAGAGGAAGTGACTTGCAATGGTTCCAAGGCCCTAAGCGGTTACTAGGGTACCCCATTGGAAAGTTACTTAATAAGTGATAATGTGAAACATTAAAGGGGTTTAAATGAACTAATAAGATGTCTTAGTCTCTACCCATGCCTTGAGTGTTGTCACATGATAGGATGGGAGTTGGGATCCTTGTCTTCACGAAAGGATTACTGAGCCACATAGTGTCACTTGGAGGCCAAAGTCAAGAGGTACTACTAGGGTTACCTTCAAGGTTAGGCTTATGTGATGACACTTCCCTATATACAACTTAGGTTATCCTACGTGCGTTGGTTACCTCTGGTATTGTTTAGCGTTTCTCATTGTGGTTTAGCAAACTTATAGGATCTTCCTATGCATTTGAGTATGATGTCATGTATACATTGATGTTTGTCTTCTTGTTGTATACCCCGTGTGAGTTGGCCTGTTACTATCTCCTCAGCATGGTGGGAGTGAACCTTTGGTTCCACACGGTCGGGTGGTAGTGATTCTCATTACCATTGAGATTCTGACAGTTCTTCTTCATGCTTGGATGATCCTTGTTGCGGTTTCATCTTCTTAGTCTTATGGAGACTTGTTTAGTTACATGAGTTGTGTACTTGTACCATATGTGGACATTGGTTATCATCCTCTGGAGGATGCATTGTATTGTTTTATTATGTATTATTACATACCCTGCGACTTGTGCAGTGGATGTTGATTAGGTTGTATACCCTTTGGTATCAGATGTATATGTAATCTTTTATTATGGGATGTAGATTATGTAACCTTTATGTTAGTTCTTTA
The DNA here is from genome assembly GCA_018584345.1 of Thuja plicata. NCBI lineage: Eukaryota > Viridiplantae > Streptophyta > Pinopsida > Cupressales > Cupressaceae > Thuja > Thuja plicata. Next base: position 5,903,086 of record MU227083.1, read on the forward strand.
TAGTTGTTATTTGTAGATTAGCTTGCTTAAGTAATTCTACATCAAGGAACCCTTGAGAAATGTTGTGTTGTACTTATGTGTATGTCATGTACTTCATTGTGCTGCTTCCGCATTGTTATCATTATTGATTGTAAACATTTAAGAAAAAAATTTATTTCGTAAACTTAGTATCATGTTTAGGTTAAGTTCTCTTGGGTTCCCTGGCGGGGCATTACACTTGGTATCAGAGCCCACATTTCTACACTGGGAGCTCTGGGAAATATGTGTGCCCATTAGTTGTCTTTTGATTTTAAAGCTTGAAACAAACATAGACATAAAACTCTATTGTATTTAAAGCCATTGCTTTGTGATTATTTGATTTCTTTTGATGTTGGTTCTCAGTTGTGGTTTGGTTCTTTGGTTGATTCAGGAATCATGCCTAAGACTAGAGCTGCTAGGGGTCATGGTAGAGGCCAAAATGGTGGTCATGGAAGGGGTAGGGATAACAATCCTTCCATGAGTGTCAGTCAGGACAGTGCTCATCAACACAGTAGAGATGAGCAGAGGGATGAGCGTCGGGCTGAGTCTGGAGAGCCAGACATTAGGCAGTTGTTGTAGGAGTTACTGAACCATATTCTTGTGCATGGTAGAGTGGAGAGGGAGAGATCTAGGAGCCCTCCAAGGAGGACTGTTACAGTGGATCCTAAGGTTGTGGCAACAAACCACATGAGACATCTCATGCAAGTGCCACCTACTCCCTTTGATGGGAAAGGAATAAGGTTTGAAGCTGAGACTTGGCTTATTGCATTAGAGAGGATTTGTGCTATGCATCCCTTTAGTAGAAATACTAAAGCTAGGTATGCAGTAATGCAACTCTCCAATTTTGCAGCAATATGGTGGAAGATAGAGGAGGAGAAATTACGTCTCCATATGGATTCAGTGACATGGGAGTTATTCCTTGAGAACTTTAGAGAGAGATTCCTCTCTGATCAGTGGAGACAACAGAGGGCTGATGAGTTCCATAACTTGAGGCAGTTGACCCTATCAGTGGTTGAGTATGAGCGTCGATTTTTCAAGCTCAAACAGTATGCTGGGTATGGTTAGGATTCGACACTAATGATTCAACACTTTGTTAGGGGGCTAAATGAACGCATCATTGGGGAGGTTAGACTCTTTGAGCCTACGTCCCTCAGGGAGGCGGTCATCAAAGCTACCCTTGCAAAGGAAAACCTAGCATTGGGCCATGGTGGTCATTCAAGAGTGCAGTCTAGAGAACCTACTTCTGTTGTCAGAGGTAATCATTCTCAGGGAGCTGGGAATTTGAGAGGTCCTTCTACAGTTCCAAATGGTAATCAGTCTCAACAGCAAGGAGGAAACAATACTTCTTCTTTTAGTGGTCCTCGGATTAGGAACTTCCGTGACATTCAGTGCAGTAAGTGCAATCGGCCAGTTCAGCCAGCACAGAGTGTGTATCAGGATGTCAGTAGGGGAAGTGTTCAGCAGTCTAGAGCACCTTCAGTTAGAGAAGGTGGTAGCAAGGGAGCTTGCTTCACTTTTGTGCAGTTTAGACATTTTTCTATCAATTATCCTCAGCGTGCACCGCATTCCTTAGGACAAAGGCCAGTAGCTTTTGAGCCTACAATGGATAATGTTGGTATGTCTCACAGAGCATATGCAGTGTATGATCATCCTCCACTTGTGTATCATGCTCCTATGAGTGGGGCTACGAGTAGAGCACCACCAGCTAGTTTCTGGATTCCTACAGTGGGGAATGATCCTCAATGTTTGAATCAGAGACCTGGGAAGGGTCTTATGGGACCCACACTTTGAGTCTTTTAGGACTTGGTTGGATGTTTTGTGATGAGAGAGTGATATCTCTATCTTTGTTTTAGGCTTCTAGGAGTAAGCCTTGTTTTAGGGGAGGAGGATGTAATACCCACCTCTTAGTTTTCTTTTCAATTTTGGATGTCAAACTCTTGTAGGCCTTTTCGTGTATGTGTAGATTTATTCAGATGGTTTAGATGATATTTATTTATTACATTTCAATATGTTATTGATCCATTGTTAGTATGTTATATCTTCTGTGTATATGTGATTTATGGTTATTTAATGATGCTTATGTATATGTTAGGATTTCATTTCGATTATGGTTTTCTGACAATACTGACCCTAGATTTATATGCACATGGATCATTGTATGTTTTGCATTACTGTTTGATGTGCTTGGTATGGTATGGGACAGAGTCTAGTTACTTGCTTCGGTGAGATCCACACGATAACCTAGTCTCACCCATTGTTTGACATATTATATATGCATGTATCAGCTTTGGAAAGTGGTTTTTAAAATATTTAGTTTTAAAAAAAAATTAAAAAATTTTATAAGGGGAGGCGGGGGCCACCATCCCCCCACCTCCCAAGGAGTGGGTGCGGCAGTCGAGGTCACCGGCCGCACCCCCATCCGCAGCTCCTTCCTTTGTGGAAGGGAGCCCGTGGCTTTTGAAGAGACAGGCGTGGGGGCCACAGGACCCCCCCCCCCAATCATATTATTATTCGGTTTTATTAAATTTTAATATGATTTTTTTTTTTAAGTTAGTTTAATTTAGTTT
>MU227083.1:5905720-5917643 GCA_018584345.1 Thuja plicata
GGACCCCCCCCCCCAATCATATTATTATTCGGTTTTATTAAATTTTAATATGATTTTTTTTTTTAAGTTAGTTTAATTTAGTTTGTTTTTAAATTGAATATACTATTTTTAAATTAATTTAAATTTAGGTAATTTAATTAATGTTTTTATTATTTATTAATTAAATGCTATTAGTTGATTTTAGTTAACTAATAATGTTTAAATTTAATTGACATTATTTAAATTTAGATTTAATAGTATGTTCTTTTGTTATAGGAGAATTTGTTTTTTATTTATTTATTTATTCTTTTGATCGGTGGACGTTTCTAGAACACATGAATTTGAAAGATTAATTTGGGATGGTGTTTTATTAGATAATATTGAATTAATATTAAAAGGGTAATATTGATTTCTATTGTTAAAATATTGGTATAATTTTTATAATTATAGTCAGTTTTTGGTAATTATTTCAAATAGGTTAATTTATTTATGTGATAGTTATAAATTAACCTATAAGAGCTTTTATTGTGCGTGCCTGTAAAGATTTAATTATTTTGGATAGTAATTTTAATAGGTGAACTAATTTGCCTAACGAGATGTTATAAATTTGTTTATCACAATGTTAGCTCATGATTGTAACTATGTTAACACCGTGTTTGATTTAATGTATTCTAAATATGCATTTATTATTCCATGATGCATTTTGGGTGCGTGATTAAATGAATCATAAATTCTTTTATGTTATCATGTTTTCGGGTATTTGTTGGGTTAGATGACCTTTAGGACATAAATCCAAAGGTTTTAGGGTTGTAATTTATGTGTGGTATCTTATGCGAAGTTAGTTCGTGTTTATGTGATGATGTCATGGTCCCGATTTATTATATCCAACCTGATTCAGTTATGATGTGCTTTATGGTCTTATGAGAATACTGTGCTTATTATTTGGTTATTTGAGAACCTATGTGCTCCTGAATAGGCAGGATGCGATTTGTGATTATGTATATCTTCACGTGTTGATTATGAGCCTAGGTAGGTTAACTAAGTGTATAGATAGGAAGTGGCTTGCAATGGGTCCAGGGCCCTAAGTGGTTACTAGGGTACCCTATTGGCAGGTTACTTAATAAGTGATAATGTGAAACATTAAAGGGGTTTAAATGAACTAATAAGATGTCTTAGTCTCTACCCATGCCTTGAGTGTTGTCACATGATAGGGTGGGAGTTGGGATCCTTGTCTTCATGAAAGGATTACTGAGCCACATAGTGTCACTTGGACGCCAGAGTCAAGAGGTACTACTAGGGTTACCTTCAAGGTTAGGCTTATGTGACGAAACTTTCGTATATACAACTTAGGTTATCCTACGTGCATTGGTTACCGCTGGTATTGTTTAGTTTTCCTTATTGTGGTTTAGAAAACTTATAGGATCTTCCTATGCATTTGAGTATGATGTCATGTATAAATTGATGTTTGTCTTCTTGTTGTATACCTCGTTTGAGTGGGTCTGTTACTATCTCCTTAGCACGGTGGGAGTGAACCTTTGGTTCCACGCAGTCGGGTTGTAGTGATTCTCATTACCATTGAGATTCTGACGGTTGTTCTTCATGCTTGGATGATCCTTGTTGTAGTTTCATCTTCTTAGTCTTATGGAGACTTGTTCAGTTACATGAGTTGTGTACTTGTACCATATGTGGATATTGGTTATCATCCTTTGGAGGATTCATTGTATTGTTTTATTATGTATTATTACATACCTTGCGACTTGTGCAGTGGATGTTGATTAGGTTGTATACCATTTGGTATCAGATGTATATATAATCTTTTATTATGAGATGTATGTTATTGGATGCAGATTATGTAACCTTTATGTTAGTTCTTTTTAGTTGTTATTCATAGATTATCTTTCTTAAGTAATTCTACGTCAAGGAACCCTCGAGAGATGTTATCTATGTTATGTTGTACTTATGTGTATGTCATTTACTTGATTGTGACGCTTTCGCATTATTATCATTATTTATTGTAAACATTTAAGAAAAAAAAAATTCTGTAAACTTAGTGTCATGTTTAGGTTAAGTTCTCCTGGGTTCCCTAGCGGGGCATTACAAAAATGACTCAGGCCAAGCATACCCGAGCAAAATAAAAGCAACTCAGAACAAGCATACCCAAGCACTAGAAAATAGCTCAAAACAAGCATACCTGAGCAACAGACACCAACTCAAAACAAGTATACCCGAGCAACAATAAACAACTCAGAACAAGCTTACCCGAGCGATAGGGTAACATAGTACTTTATCGAGTAGCCTCCAAACAAGCTAAATAACAAAAGCAAACATATTTTTGTTTGATACAGGATTGCCAAGGATCCTAGGATGCTCTTGCATCATTAAAAAAAACCACCAATCACATTAAAAAATTAAAAAATTGATGATAAATATGGTAATATAAAATATACAGAACTTGGGGTTGAGATTTGGAGGTCACTAGCAAGGACATTAGTGCTTCATGTAGAAATTTGCACGTTACAATGTTGCTTATATGAATGTATCAAGTCAAGGGAAACAAGGCCCCAACCTTAGTATCTTAGCTCAAGAAATAATATCCAATGCAAGATACAAAACACAAAAAGACACAACAAAACAAAAAAGACAAAAAAGGTAAAAAGGCAAAACAAAAAGGCACACAAAGGAGTTAGTACTAAAAATAAAGGCTCCAAGTTAACTAGTTGAAGAGACCTTGAAAATGAAAAAATTCCCAACTTCTAATATCATTCTTAGAATGTTATTGTAAGATCACAAGTGAACTTATAAAGACATAGAGAGCATACACCAATTGACAAGACATGAAACCATAATCCAACTACTAGTAAGGTATGTTATGCTATGGGCCCATTGATAAAATCATAAATTCCACTCGCCAACAAGGTTTGTTGTGTTGGGTGATTCATGATTACAGGATGGATTCAGTTGGTTAGCAAGTTATGTTATGTTAGGTGGTCCATGATAAATAGGCATGGATTTCACTAGCCAACAAGGTATATTATGTTTTGTGATCCTTGTAGTGCAACAAATGATTATACAAGAAAAATAAATTATGTGAGGCAACTAACAATGATCTATGTTAGATGAAAAATGCTTAGCAATCAGACTATCAAGTTTTTTTATACTAGTTTATCAAGGCTTCAATGAGGGTGCTCGTATTTTTCTTAACAGATTAAACTAGCTAAGTTGTGCTATGCTAGAAGATTGTGATTATATGAAGTCACACAAGTCTAGCATGGTGTGTTATGATAGGTTATCCACATATCATAAATTGTTTTAGAAAGATTACACTCCTAAGTCGCGCTATACTAATTTCTTGAAATGGCATGTAAGTTGCTACGGATAAATTTATAACCATGTCTCAAGGGGCACTATGCAACACAACAACACCACTTCAGGGGTACAACAATGAATAAATATGAGCAATAAGGAGGCCTCATATATCCTCCTAAGATGTCAACATGTTTTCATGTTGATATATTAAGGAAGATAAAGATCCAGATCAAGGATAATACACCTTGGAGATATCATTAACAAAAATACAAACTTGTTTTAAGATAGGAAGAATATCGTTATAAAGGATATGAATCTTTGAGAAAAGAAGAGATATTTTTAAAGATATCTTACAAAATAGATCCTTGTGAAAGATACATAGCTATCAAGGGTAGAGGAAGAAGTATTTGCTTAAAGATATCTACCTTTTTTTCTATTAGCAATAGTTTACAAATTACATCATTGTATCCACTTGTTCTTCATCCACCAAAAGCTATCAAAATATGCAAACTACAAATTGTATCAGCTGATCAAGTCCAATTATACAACCATTAACATATTACATCACAACAAAAAAGTAATTAATGAGCAAATTCTAGCTACATCTAAATAAGAAAAGAGTTATGGTCATCAATCCCATGACCCCACAATATTATTACTTCCTTCAACCTGATCAGTATCAAATGTACCCAGAGGTGGAACAATGTATGGAGAAGCAACTTTATCCCAACTCGATACATCATTTTGCTTAGGTTATTTTTTTAGCCTCAATCTCAGACCTAGATATTTTGTTATCTTGTGGTACCTGTTCCAGTGCTTTTATTTCCTCCCGGTCCAACATGTCTTTATAAGCATTGAAGAAATGAGTTGATTTGAAATCTGATTTGTATAAAAGCATCACCCCCTATTGATAAAGGATCATGAATTTTGATTTTGGTATTTCATCACTACTGATACATGTGTCATAATAAAAAGATGGGTGAGTTTATCATTAAACTTAGTAAGCCTCCTCTTATTCTTAAAGATTTCCTCATTCCTTTTAGACCATAAGAACCAAAGTATCTCACAAAATAAAGTAAACCAAAATAAGTTAAGTTTATCATAAAAAAATGTCTACAAATCCAACCAAAACTTCAATCCATGACAACCCAGGAGACGTGTTCCATACCACCGACTGGCCAAGGAAAAGAGACCACACCTAGGAGGCAAAGGAAAATTCAAAGAATAAATGACTCACAGTCTCAGGGACATTACATAATGAACAACAGACCAAATCACGACCAAGGAAAGTTAAGACATCACCAACAACTATCTTTTTAAGGAGTATTTTCCATCGCAAGTAAACTTTCTTAGGTTAACACTGAATCTTCCACATCCTATTCAGAACAAAAAATCACTTAGACTCAGATGAGTGACAACCCCAAGATGAATTAATCCATGCAATAATTTGAGCTTCATCTCTAAGCATAAGATGGACCTGTTTCATTTTGATCTCAATAAAATGTGTCCCATCTTTCCACTTCAGCTGATCCAAGAATTGCTTAGTACTGAGAATCTTCCCCAGAAAAAGGAACTAGTAGCCTTTCTAATCAAAGAGAAGGTCTTCTTATGAGATGGTGGGATGTCAAACTTACTATAAAATTCCTCCCAAGCACCTAGCTGATTGTTAACCATGATATCCCCAATAGATTTGATGCCTAGAGAGTATCGGGCTTTAGCAGAACAATACTACATGAGTGCAAGAGGCTTATCATTAAGCACAACCTACCACCAAATATATCAATCCATCATTTTATATGTGGGAGAGTGCTCAATGGCCTCTTTGTGTTAGTAATAATTGAGAGGGGGGGGTGAATCAGTGGCCTCAAAGATTTATCCTATTTAAACTTTAATCCACTAATCAGTACTTCTCCAATTATTAAGTCCCTACAAGATGTATGCCTTTGAAATACTTGAAACAAATAACTATCTATCGGTTTACCTTGTCTGTCCTTATTCTCTTTGATAACTGATAAGCAGTAGACTGTATTTATTGATACTCAGTAAATATGCAGAGTATACCAGCCAATCCATAAATGCATATGTAGAATGTAAAACAATAAAGTAATAAACCATACACATATAACACAAGGATTTTAACATGGAAACCCTGTTAAGGGAAAAACCATTGGGACCGGTACCCACAATTTTCACTCTTTTAAAGTGAGGCCTGTTAGGAGCCAACCCTGTTAAAGGTTACAAACACACGGTTAAGTGCGACCTTGTTAGAGGATTTTTATACATAGTTTGTCACTAAGTATTTGGTATCTACGCTACCATCCTTGAATCAGTCTCATGACTGCCAATAGGCTTTATGCAAATCTTACTACCATCCTTGAATCAACCTCCTTCTTGTACTATCAATAGGCTTTAGGTAAGATCGGTGCTACTATCATGAGTCAACCTTCTAGTAATCTGTTAGGATATACCTCAATTACAAAAGACTGTCAAGTCCTGCTCTGTTAAGAGACTTAATGCTTCAATGGTTAAACTGAAACAAAATGACCTGTTTCTAATGCAACTGAATTGCAAATTTTCAGATCTATTTACTTACAATATCTTTCTGATCAATGTATCAATTCATTTCCTTTGTACTTAACTCTTTCTGCTCTATGATGCTGTGCTTTTCTGTTCATCGGTGTCTGCAGAATTCTTTAGCTCTCCCTTAGCTTGATTAATCAGGACTACATGAAGTTAATTATTCATCAGTTTCTCTTTAGCATCTTCTATCAGTTCACTCCCCCGTGTATCTGATGGATTACGGGAATGAATTATGATTGTCTCTTAAATATACATGATATCCTTAATTCTTGGTTCTTGATTCTTGATTCTTGGCATGAAAAACAATCCAGCCAAATTGATTTGTGGCTTTAACTCCTGATTTATCTCGTAGTTATCTTCTTGCCAGTTGTACAAATCACTTACTTAACTGTGGTTGAATAAAACAAATAAAACAACCAGTTAAGTCTATCCTTTAGCTTCACCAGATAGATATTTTGTCATTTTCTGATCTCTCTATTCTGTTGGTCAATTCTGCAGTTCGTCTTCGGTGACAACTGCTAGTTCCGTTGGTGTAGCTTCAGTTAGCTTCAGGATCTCCGTCTGTTGGGTATCATTGGATCTTGCTCGTCGGGCATCCTTTGATTCTGCTTCATCAAGCAATACTGTCTTCTGCTTGTCGGGCATCACTGTGACTTTTATCTCTGTCTTTATCGATGGTGTGCACTCCGTCGGTGTAGTCTATCACTTAGTGAATACTTGAATTTTATGTATTGCTGAAAGCATAACCTTTATTCCATTGATTCTCTGAAGTCTTTGGCAACAGATGATATCAAGTTGACATCAATGACAATACAAACCATTAACTGATTTAATGTCTTGCATCATCTTCAACTTAATATAGTCAACCATTTAATCAGTTACATGTCATCACTTTGTTAATCAACAAATACCTTACTTTAGTCCATGCCTTCCATAATGAAGAGAATATTGGAGAACCAAAGGTCTTTAATTCAAAGTTGCCCAAAAAAAAATCATGAATACCAATGTTAGTCCACATTTTACCTTTCTTAGGTCTCTAAAGAGATATAATATTTTTAATTAAAAATTTATGGGGATCATTTCCGTTCACTTGTTTGAAAATCCATTTAGAAGCCAAGGAAATGCCATGAGCTTTCAATCTCTCAGACCAAGACCACCCATATGCTTCAGAATACAACAATAGTCCCAAGAGACATTATGTCTTTTATGATTCCCTTAGCCATATGACCACAATAAATACCTAAGAATCATTTTCAACTTATTGACCTGATAGTTGTTCTTGAAAATATTATTACAAGCTCAGAAGCTATGCATAGGGCTAAACATGATGGTCAACACACATCTATGATTCTTTTGGATTTTCAAAAGGCATATGATAGATTTGAGTGGCCATTTGTCATGGGGATATTGGAATATTTTGGATTTCCCCCTTATTTTTGTCAGTGGGTAGAGATTATGTTTAGTGACTCCTCTGTAGTCATTGATATTAATGGTATGTTGTTTGAGCCTATTATGTTGCAAAGGTCAATTCGGCAGGGTTGTCCAATTGCTCCATCCTTGTTTATTTTAGCAGCTAATGCTCTACATTATATATCAAGAACTAACATTTTTTGTCCCCTTGTGAAGGGCATTAGGCTCCCCAATGGGGATGAGCTTCTGAATTGCCCAATTTGCTGATGATACTAATTGTTCATAAAGCTTAGTGAAGGAAAATTTGATAAAGTGATAGATAAACTCCAATTCTTTTGCAAAGCCTCTGGTGCCAAGATTTCCCCTCATAAATCAGTAGTGATTGGATGATTTTTGGTTCCTCCAGTGTGGTTGGATTTTAAAGGGTGGGGTTGGGCTAGTCGTAGAACAATATTAATAGGTATTTGGGGATCCCTTTTTCTCTAAGACCCTCTACTAAAGATATGTGGGAGTGGTTATATGCAAAAAATGAGAAGAAACATTATAAATGGAAAACTCACTTACTCTCCTTGGTTAGGAGGATACAGGTTCTTTCTTCAAATGTTATATACTTCACATCTACTTGGATCTTAAGTGCCTAAAAAAATAAAAAACAAGTTGATAGAAAGTGCTAATGTGAAGATAGATGAATTCTCAGAGAAGAGTGATGTTTCTAGGAAGGATAATTCTAAAGATGATCAAGGGATTGTTTACGTTCAACCGATGGAGCAAGAAGTTGAAAATTAGAACAATGAACTTAAACCAATTCAACCAGAAGAAGAGGTTCCTCGACCTAAGATGGTGTTGTCAAGGTATGTTAAGTTGAACCATTCTACACATCAAATTATTGGTGATAAAAATGCTAGTGTTCAGGCTAGAAGAAAGGTTAGAGAAAGTACTTGTCTGATTATTGAATATGAACCTAAAATTATAAGAGAAGCATTAACAAGTGATGATTGGGTTAAAGCCATGGAAGAAGAGTTAGATAAAATAAAGAAGAACAATACTTGGGTACTTGTTCCTAGACCTGTTGATAAGAATGTGATAAGAACTAAGTGGGTGTTCAAGAATAAACTCAATGAAGCTGGTGAGGTGGTTAGGAATAATGAAAGACTTGTGGTTAAAAGATTTGCACAAGAAGAAGGCCTGAATTATGGAGAGACTTTTGCACCAGTGGCTAGACTTGAAGGAGTGAGGATTTTGTTAGCCTATGCTTATTTTAAAGGTTTAAAATTTTTCCATATGGACGTCAAATCTACATTCTTGAATGAGATTCTAGAAGAAGAAGTTTACATAGAACAACCTGGTGGTTTTGCACTATCAGAAGATAAGGATTTGGTGTGCAAGTTGCAGAAGGTGTTGTATGGATTGAAGTTGGCACCAAGAGCATGGTATGAGAGACTCCACTCATATTTTATCAAGATTAGTTTTATTAGGACAAGTGAGGATAGTAATGTCTACTTGAAGGTTGAGAAGGATGATCGATTATTGATTGCTGGAGCCTTTATGGATGAAATAATTTTTGGTGTAAATGATGAGATGAGCATTGCATTTGCAGATAAAATGATAAAAAAATTTGAGATGTCAATGTTTCAAGAGATTAAGTACTTTGTTGGGTTGCAGGTATCTCAGCTCGGTAATGGAATCTACATCAACCATATAAAGTATGTGATGGAAGTGTTGAATAATTTTGGGTTAGAGGATTCTGAACTAGTTGGGACCCCAATGGTGACCGATTGTAAGCTATCCAAGGAAGATGATTCAAAAGAGGTGAATGCAACTCTACATATTTATGATTGATAAGTTGCACTATGGTGTTCACAATAGACCTAATATAGCACATGTAGTTGGAATTTTTGCAAGATTTCAATCTAATCCAAAGGAATCTCAAATGGTGGTAGTGAAGAGAATATTTAGATATCTAAAAGGGTCTATAGACTATGGTATTTGGTATGATCACAAAGGTGTTTTTACTTTAAGTGTGTTTACTGATGAAGACTGGGCAGGTAATGTGGATGATAGGAAGAGCACAAGTGGAGGAGATTTCTTTCTTGGTGGAAGACTTGTGTCATGGATGAGAAAGAAGAAAAATTATATTTCACAATCTATTGCAGAAGTGGAATTTATTTTTGTTTCTATTAATTGCACTCATGTTGCTTGGATGAAACAATTATTGGAAGGAATTAAGGAGAAGGTAACTCAACCAGTGGTTATCTATTGTGATAATACTAGTGTAATAAACATATCCAAGAACCCTGTGATGCAGTCTAAGACCAAGCATATTGTAATTAAGTACCATTTTCTTAGTTAACAATTTTGGGAGAAAGAGGTATAGTTGGAGTATGTGCCAACTAAGGAGAAGGTTGCAAATATTTTTATAAATCCATTGCCTAAAGATACGTTTGATTATCTAAGAGGAAAGTTGGGGGTTATTCCTACCTAAAAATAATTAAAGTGGTGTTTTTGCATCAGTCTAATACTTTTGTATTGACAATCTTTGATTGGATTGATGTAATAAGGGGCTACTCCTTAGGGGGAGAAGTCGGTGGTAAAGGTATTGATTATGTGGTTGTGATCAATGGTATGGATTCTTTGGAATTGTTGTTAAAGGGGGATAGAAGTAATATGGACTGGTGAGATAATAGTTGAGACGATTGAGAGAGAGAAAGGGAAGAGACACAGAGCAGAGCATGAAGACATGAAGTTACATATGATTCAGTATAAGAACACATGCTAAGAAGATTATATGTTTTGATTTTTGTGTTTCCATCAATTCCAAAAGGGGAGATTGTTGGCATAATTGATGATTTGATGGTACAAATTTGGTATTGTGATGACCAGTTATTGTGTTGTCATTGATGTCAAGTATTGACCTAGTATTCTTCGTGTATTTCCAATTATGTGAGAAGGATGAACATGGTGTTACTAGTGTTTTCAGTGGTCACGATCCTTAAGTGAGACTTGGGAATGTCTCTAGATACTAACAATATGATCACAACTGTTGAATGTGTGATTTGTTCAAGTTATGTTTTATTGAAGTATGACAGGGCAATTGTTAAAATAGTTTATGACTGGAAATGAGTGATTTGATCGATTTATTATATCTATGATGAGTCAGGTGGTGCAATCATAGGATTGTGTTTCTGATACATTGTTGATTTTATATTTTTGACCACAATTGATTTGGATGATTGCTAAGAATTTTTTGAGGTCTAAGAGGTTGTTTTAGTGAAAGGTGATAGTGTTCTTTTGCTACCAATGGTAGATCTTCATTTGGCGATCGATGATCAAGTTTTGATGAATTTTGTGTGTTTGAACTATCATGCTAACATGTCCCAATTCATTTGTGATGATGTGTTGGCTTTACGTTGTTTGAGGTAGATGTTTTATTAGGATGAAGGATGAGTTGGCCAAAATGTATTTGAATGTTCTTCATAAAATTAATTGTATGATTCTATCATGTGGCCGAACTGTTTGGTAGAGAATCTTTTTTATATTTTGATGTATGTTTTAGTATGATATCTCTAAGTGCAAAGATTGAAAGGTGGTTTCAAATATGTTAGGTGATATTTAGGGCAGTGGCTGCCTTAGGGCTTGGGTAGTGATATTTATATCATCAAATCAAAGATTTGGGTGTGTAGATCGTCTGTGTGAAGGTGTGATCTAGCCAGAGTATTCCAGATAAATTTGATGAGTGAATGAATGTGCTACACTGGATCTGATCATGCAAAGCAGTTTCTATTTTACATATCAAAGACCCTAACATGTTTCTTATTCTAAATCCCTTAACTAGGTAGATCTTAATAGATCTTATTTGTAAATATCTTAATAGAGTGACTCATTAACTTGAGTTTAAAATCTCCTAACAGAGTTACTCCTAATAGGGTAAATCTCCTAATAGGGCTAGAGGTAAATCCCATAACTAGGTGGAACCTAATAGTGTTTATGTAAACTCCTAATAGGGTTAAGCTCCTAACATGACATACTTTAGAAGAGTACTTTATTTGTGGGTCTTTGTTCCCATTGTGGTTTCACCCATTTGGGTTTCCACATGAAAATATTTGTGTTATGTGTTGCATAATTTATGGAGATTGTGTTTATTTGGTTAAGGCATATTTTCTTATCAATCAGTAATCTTATGAATGTTGTTTTTGGGTTAAAGAAGTGAAATTATTTGTTATCTGAGGCATACTGATTCACCCGCCCCCTCTCAGTATTCTTGGGACTTTAGGACTAACATTTTTGGAGGTAAAATGATTTTAGAATGGTTTGGAAGGTTTTAAAGTCAGTTGGAAAGATCTTCAAAGTAGTTTGAAGAAGTTTTGTTGCAGAAGAACTCCAGTTTTTTTATGGAAGTTACAAGCCAAGTGTTTTATTTTCATGATTCACTGCTAATCATTTCATTTTAACAAATGCTTTTCTAGTTTTTTTGTATCTATCATGGTTATGTATCTTTTTAGTCATTGTGATTATTTCTTTGTAATCATAACCCTAGTCTTCCTTTGTATTCGAAGTCATTTCATGTGAGGTTAAGGTTGTCCTAAAACAGAGTTTGTATTCTTGTTCATCGAGGGTGTTAGTAATAACTGAGAGGGGGGGGGGGGGGAAT
>MU227083.1:5923058-5947408 GCA_018584345.1 Thuja plicata
CAAGGTGTATCATTACCCATTCTTACTGTACCACCATTATAATACTCAAAAGTGTTAAACTTTTCTTTGTCACCGGTCATGTGGTGAGTGCAGCCACTATCTATAATCCATATGTCATTCTTTCTAACCTTAGATATGAGTGCAGTTTCTACATACCTTTCATCTTCATCTGAATCATCCTTCATAGCTACAAATACCATCTCGATGTCTTCATCAGGTTTGGTGTCAGTATCTTCATCTTTGCAAGCAGCTAGGTAACTAGCCTTTTTGCCTTTGTCCTTGTAGTCTCGGGTATCTCTTCTTTCTGATTGTCAGTAACCTCTGTAATCTTTGTTATCACCTCTATCAGATTTCTTCTCAAAAGATCTACCATTACTCTTGTCATCTTTTCTTCTGTGTTAGGACATCTTGCAGGAAAGTGTCCAATCTCTTTACAATTAAAACATACAAGTGGTAACTTGCCTTTGTATTTACCTTTGCCTCTCTGCATTCTTCTTTTCATAAGTGCTTCTATTTCATCTAGATCTTCTTCTTCACTTTCACTTTCACTATCTCTTCTAGATGCATGTCTATGACTTGATTTGTTTATTCTCATAGAAGACTTAAATGTAGACTCTAAGTTTGGTAAGACACTATTGTCAAAGTTATTCATCTCAAATGAAATCAGTCTACCAATTAAACTATCAAGAGTAACTGTATTGTTTGCTACTGCTCTCATTTCTTGAATGGAAGAAACTCTAATAGCATATACAGGCAGTAAGGTTCTTAAGATTTTACTTACCACTATCTCTTCTTCGAGTACACCTCCAACTCCTCGTATAACATTGACTACTTTTATTCTTGTGATGTATTGTGTGATGTTTTCTCCTTCTTTCATTTTGAGATCATCAAATTTTCCTCTAAGGTTTTCTGCCTTGGCTCTCAAAACATTTGTATCACCTCCATGTACAAGCTTGAATTTGTCCCACATCTTCTTTGTAGTTTTGCAATCCTTGACATCTTCAAATTCAGCATCAGAGAGTAAGGAAGAAAGCTCTATAACCATGCAGTTGTGTTCATGCTTCTCTCTCACTTGATCTACTATCAATACTCCTATAGGAAACACATATTCAGTATCTAGGAATTGGGTAACATCATTACCAATACCTGATAAGTGGAGTCTTATCCTGCTTTTCCATGAAGCAAAGTTGTCTTTGTTCAACTTGGGCACATCTCGTCTGTTCATCTTGTAATCTTGACTTAGGTCTTGAAACCTTCCTTTCTAAGCACACAAGCTCTGATACCAATTGTTAGTAATAACTGAGAGGGGGGTGAATCAGTGGCCTCAAAAATTTATCCTTCAAACATTAACCACTAATCAAATA
This sequence comes from Thuja plicata, assembly GCA_018584345.1. Classification (NCBI taxonomy): domain Eukaryota; kingdom Viridiplantae; phylum Streptophyta; class Pinopsida; order Cupressales; family Cupressaceae; genus Thuja; species Thuja plicata. The sequence goes on from MU227083.1 coordinate 5,924,423, forward strand.
AACCTTAGATTATTAAGTCCCTACAAGATGCATGCCATGAAATACTTATAATGAATAACTGTCTATCGGTTTTCCTTGTCTGTCCTTATTCTCCTTGATTATCGATAAGCAGTATAGCTATTTACCGAAACTCAGTAAATAAGTAGAGTATACCGATCAATCCAGTGTTAACTATGTCAGATAGAAAACAATAAAGAAATGAATCATACACACATAACACATGAATTTTTAATGTGGAAACCCTGTTAAGGAAAAAACTACTGGGACCGGTACCCCAAATTTTCCCTCTTCTGAAGTGAGCCCTATTAGGAGCCAACCCTGTTAAAGGTTACAAACACACTGTTAAGTGCAACCTTGTTAGAGGAATTCATACATATAGGTTGTCACTTAGTATCAGGCATCTATTGCTACCATCCTTGAATCAGTCTCCTTCTTAGACTATCAATAGGTATCGGTAAAATCCAATGCTACTTTCATGAATCAACCTTTTTGGCACTCCTTGGGATGTACCTCAATATATGGAAGACTGTTAAGTCCTGCTCTGTTAAGAGACTTGATGCTTCAATGGTTAAACTAAAACACTGTGACCTATTTCTAATGCAACTTTGAATTAGAGATTTTTAGATCTATTTAAGTACATTACCTCTATGATCAATGTATCAATTCAATTCTTTGTGCTCCACACTTTCTGCTCTATGATGCTATGCTTCACTGTTCATCGGTGTCTGCAAAATTCTTTAGCTCTCCTTCAGCTTGATTGATCAGGACTGTATGAAGTTCTTCTTCATCAGTTTCTCTTCAGCATCCTCTTTTCATTCACTCCCCTTAATCCCCTTTTCATGAATTTGATGTTACGAAAATGAATTAAGCTTGTCTCTTATATAGACATGATATTCACTGTTTCTTGATTCTTGATTCTTGATTCTTGATTCTTGGCGTGAAAAACAATCCAGCCAATTTGATTTAAAGCATAACTCCTAATTTATCTCGTAGTTATCTTCTTTCCAATTGTACAAATCTTCTTTAAATCAATTACTTAACTCTGGTCGAATATAACAAAGAAAACAACTAGTTAACTCTATCTTTTAGCTCTTGCCAACTAGATATTTTGTCATTTTTTGAACTCTTTGTTCCCTTGGTCAATTCTTTAGTTAGTTGTCAGTGACAACTGACAGTTTCGTCGGCATGACTCCAGTTAGCTTCAGGATCTCCATCCATCAGGCATCATTAGATTTTTACTCATCGGACAACTCTGTTTTCAGCTCGTCGGACATCCGTGGTTTTGCTTTGTCAGGAAACACTGTCTTCTACTCGTCGGGTATCATGTCACTTTTCTTCTTTGCCTTTACCGATGGTGTGTACTCCGTCGGTGTTGTCTGTCACTTAGTGAATACTTGAATTTTATGCATTGTTGAGAGCATAACCTTTGTTCTATTGCTTCTCTGAAGTCTTTTGGCATTATGTACATGACCATACAAATGATATCAAGTTGACATCAATGACAATACAAACCATTAACTGATTTAATGCTTTGCATTTATCTTCAACTTAACATTATCAAACATTTAATCAGTTACATGTCATCAGAGGGTTATCAGAGTTTATGAAATTTAGCTTAATTGTTTAAAACTCTTGTTAGGTTCTCCTTGTTCTTTGAGATAGCAATGTTATTTATTTACCATAAGAAAGTAAATTTGTTTTTGATTGGAACCTTAGTTAAGGGCACTCAGGTTTATACTAGTTTCTCTTAATTGTTTAAGTTGGGTCTATGTGTTCTCAGCATCCCAAACCCAAGGTAGGTCTCTGTAAACTATGGTATCATGTTGAGTTGAGTCTTGTTATTTTGTTAAATTTGTTAAATATATATGCAATTTTTAATCTATCTTTGTGAATACATCTTGTATCATTGTTTTTGTAACCCTAGTCAAGGGTTGGAGTATCTAGTGTGGTAATAGTTTATACTATGTTAAGGAGAGTTTGTCTTGGTTTAAGAATGTGTACTGAGATACTAAAAGGCAGAGATAAAACATACAAACTTATAGAATAGAGACTATAGTAAAGCAGAGATATATACTTCATTTATTAAGGAACTTATTAGAGAAAGTAAATCAATTTTTGTAGAGGATAATTAAATAGTTTGATCAGAGACAAATGCACATTGCTAAATGAAAATTTAAAGGAAAGTGGCAATCAATTTTTGAGACATATAATTAGAGACATTTTTTGAATAACTTGTAAATCAGTTTAACATGCAAGTTATATTTCAGTTTATTAGTATGAAGTGCTTTATAAGAATCAAAGAGGAGATTTATTTGATGTATAGAGAGGAATATTGGATTTACATGAAACATTCTTTGTTTTTATTATGTACATAAAATACATAGTCATAAGTATTTGATTGAGATTATAGTTGTCTTAATCTCATAGTATACATTGTTTGATACAAAGCTCTATTTCTATTCAATAATGGGCGATATTGGATCAAGATTACTATACAATCAATTTTTTTGATTCTGTATGAATCAATAATTGTAAAAGAGAAGAGAAGCTAGTGAGGCACTTAAAAAAGTCTATGAGTGAGATAACATTGTTAGTGAGGCATTGTAAAAGGATATTTTCACATAAGCCAGTGAGGCAATTCAAGTGGTTTTGTTCCCCAGAGGGTTTCCACTCAGGACATATCTTATGTTCTATTCTTTGTGCATGTTTCATTTGTCTTGTTATCTCTCTTTATTCCATTTGAGTACATATTTTAATCCTTGATTTAAAAATTGATACTAGATTGTTATATCACTGATTTATCTCCCCTCTTAGTGATATCGTACTCCAACAAAAAATAGTAATAGAAAAGGAAAATTCTTTGATTTTAGTTTAATAGAATATAAAGTAGGTGAAATATATGTAATGTTCTTTAATATTGTATTTTTAATAATCTTTATGATATTATGTAGTTGAATAATATCTATGTCATCTCCAACAACCAATTTAGAGTAGGAAACCTAAGTTATAGCTGGTTCTCAAACTCATTGGAGATATCCATCCATGCCAAACCAATAATCAATCCTTGTGTTCTCCAATCCTTTAGTATATTCTGAATAACTTTCACTTCAAATCAATCTAAGAACTTTGGTCAGTTGCTATGAATTCCATTGTAAATGTTAACTTAATATCCTCTTATCTATTTCCCTTATCTTTATTACATGGAAATTAAATAAATAAAATAGTTTTTCCACCTTCTTGGTATGATATAATTTAGCATTGATGTTATGCTATAGGCATCTTGACATACAAGGAAATAATCTTCTTAAGATATTAAAACTAGACCCTATTTTTATTGTAGTTAAGGTTAGATATAATGTTTTGAAAAATATAAAGATGATATGAAATTATTTTTCCCATTTATGACTCTCAAAGAAACCCAAATATTGTCATATTGGTAATGCCTCCATGGGTGTTAATGTCTTCCTCTTCCTAGCTAGGGGGAACCATGCCAATCCATAACTTTAACACCTATATGATTATTACCATTGCATATAAAATTATAAATTTTGAAAAATTAGATAATGCACATGTCAATTCCATTGTGACAAAGGTACTTCCATTCTGACAAAGGTACATTTGGATAACTTTGACTACATATATTTCCTTCTTTTGACCTAAGATATAAAAAAAATGCAAAGAGTGAGTAGTCTAAAAATTAGATAGTTGTTGGCCTTGCCTAAATATTGTGTTAATTTTTGTGAATGTGGTTTAATTTATATTTTAAAACTTGAATTACAAGAACACACATGTAAACTCAAATTCATTTTTCTATTCAAATACCTCGCCAATATAGTGATGGATATCATAGTAAAAAAAAATTATTATTACCAAAACTTATCTTCCTATGAGGTTTTCATAATACTATTTCCCATGTGATTTCTTTAGTTTGACTATGAAAAAGATACTTTGTCATGATAATAGACTAATTCAAATTGTTATAGATTTTCAAAAGGTTAACCTTTTAGATGAAATTATTCTCCTTTTAAGGGAAACCTATAAACTATACTTACTTCCCTCATTAGCATCTACCTAACCAACTTTTATAGCAGGTTATTTCTTGAACACACATTCATGGATTTCCACTTTAACCATTTAAAAAAGAATCATAGATTGATGAAAATTTATGAGTTCCTTTTCCTAATTCTTATCTCACACAAATATGTTGAAGTAAATACTCACCACATTCAAAAAGAATTTTTAGTACATTCTAATGTATGAATGTTTTACTTATTATCCATAATATTTTTATTGATATTTTTTTGTTGTTTCAAGTGTGGGTATAGTTTTTTACAATATGTAAAATATAATTTGTTTGCAGTGTTTATTTTATACAGTTCTCATAAATTTAAAAGAACCTCTTTCATATATTTAATAAACAACATGATCAAACTCTACTTTATTGTATCTTCTTGAAACAAGATATTGTTTGTCTATTCTAGAATTTGGTTAATCATGTTGGTCATCACTAGCTACCATTAAAGATGGTGTGGGCCTTAACAAGTCATAAAGCCAAAGGACTTACACTTGAAAAAATGACTGCTACTGATAAAATCGGACAATCTACTATAAAACCTAATCAAGCCCAACCACAAGCCCTAGATTTAAAAAATTTACCAACATTGTATAAACAAAACACTTCTTCATGAATACATAAAAAATGAAAATAAACAAAGATATACCCATATGCATTCAAGAAATGCTTGATTCCATTATCCTCCTATACTTTGAGATCTCGTATTGAAATGTGTTGCTCTTAGGTTTTTAAGCACATGGACAAGAAGGCATATAAAGGAATGGAGTGTGGTTGATTGATGCAAGATAATGAAGATATAGAGATGATAATGGTGATAAAAAAGGCTATTAGAGACTAACCAACATTATATCAATAGAACAATTCTTCACGAATACGTAACAATAAAAGTAAACAAAGTTATACCCATATGCATTCAAGAAAGGCTTGATTCCACTATCCTCCTGTACTTTGAGAACTTGTATTGAAATGGGTTGCTCTCACACTTTTAAGTACAATGCACAAGAAGGCATGCAAAGGAATGGAGTGTGGTTGATTGATGTAAGATAATGAAGATACAAAGATGACAATGGTGATAGCAAGATGATAATGGTGATAGAAAAGGCTTTTAGAGACTAGCCAACATCGTATCAATAGAACACTTCTTCACGAATACATAAAATTGAAAATAAAAAAAGATATGCTCTTATGAATTCAAGAAGCACTTGATTCCATTGTCCTCCTATCCTTTAAGATTTTGTATTGAAATGGGTTACTCTCATATTTTAATCACGTGTAGAAGAAGACATATAAAATAATTGAGTGTGGTTGATTGATGCAAGATAATGAAGATATGCATATGCTAATGGTGATAGCACGATGACAATTATAAAGAGTAGGTGAGGAATAAGGAGAATAAAGGAGATTAAGAAGTTAATGCTAATGAAGGGATGAGATTTTGTGGTAGGTAGAGGATATTGACTTTTTACAATACATCCCAAGATGCATTGAATCTATACATGTTGGAGACATGAAGAGTGAAAAAGTCAATTGAAAAGACAAATGACACATGCTTACGAATTTGGGATTTGATCCATGTGAGTAGAAATGATTGGTTAAAACCAGAAAATAAAGATCATGAATCAAATAAATAAATAAAAATATTTATTTAATTAATAGTAATATAAATGGATAATAAAATAAATAAATATTTATTTAATAATAGGATAGATAAGGTTAATGAATTAGATAAATACATTTTTTTTAAAATTTAAATAGTAGATGAGGATGCTAATGAATTAATTAAATAAATAATAAATATATATTTACTTAATAGATAGATTTTGATTAAATAATTAAATAAATAAATATTTATTTAATTATGCAAGGATATTTTTATGTGTCTACAATGACTATTGACATATGTTATATACTAAGAGTTTCTTACTTTCACAACAACTTGCATCTCTCTCTGCACTTCTTTTGGCAGCGTGAGTTAACTATCTATAATTAGTCTCTCTATTTATGGTGTCTACAAGGCCGAATTATTTGGTTGGAGTGAGTACAAAAATTGAGGTATGTTCCTCTTGTAACTCTCCACATATGGATCTTTACCTCCGTAATTACAGAGTCTTTTTGGAGGCTGAAAATTGGGAAAAGTCATTCTTGGGTTTTATTAATGATGACATGCTTGCCACTGTCTTTGTCCGTGATTGCCCACATATTCACAAAGGTATTAAAATGATTTTTGGATTTTATATTTTGTTTCCTAAAGGGAAACGTATCATTTTTTGTCCCAAATCTTGTCACAATTTTTGTTTGTGAGAATAAGTTACCCAGGGCTATTTAGAAGTATGATATATGGGGTGGTGTCACTCTTGTTGGTGGGTTGTTCCATCACCAGACACTCCTTAATAATCATTGTGTTTACATGGTTTTTGAAAGTATTAAAAAGGGTCTTGAGCGCCAATATTTCAGGCAAGTTAAGGTAACTTTACATCAATTCGGTGGTTTTTTGAGTAAGGAAAATATTAATGGTATCCATCTTATTGTTTATGCTCTTCTGGACCTTTTGGAACAAGACTCTTTTCCTTTTGTTGCTCAGTCTATCCCTATTTCAGCTCCTTTAGTATCTCCCTCGCCATCTCCTTGGACTATTCTTGATCTCAACCTTCAGTTGGGTTCAAGTGAGGTATCTGCAACAGTTATGGAGGAGTGAAGTTGGTTTTTCCTTTTTGGCAAGTTTTATTTTTTGTATGCAGGATTGAAAAGTTGCAGGTTTGAAGGGGCCTATTTCTATTTGAATATCTTCTTCGTGGTTCTTCAAGTTTAGTTTTTGGCTTCACTACTCTCTCTACTTCGGTCTAACAAATTTGTACTTATCTATAATTTATTATTGTTCCCGGCTGGGACTTGGAGTTCTACTATCCAAATTTTTGGGTTTTTTTTTGTAACTAGCTCTAGCTAGGGGAGGGTTAATCTTCTTGTAATCTGATATCAATATATTGTATAATAAGTGTGGGCAATAATCAAAGTTTTTCTTCCTGGTTCTTTTCTCCAAGAGCCCTTTTGAACCAGTGTAAAAATATATATTTATTATTAATATATTAAGTGGCTTTGCCACCTTTTTTCAAAAAAACAATTTTTTTTTTTGTATGTTGAAAGCTTAGATGATCTTCATATCTACCCCTCATCCTTCTTTCATCAACTCACATATATGCAAGACAATGCATATGCTACTCCTATTAAGGAAAGAATAAAAGTTATTTTGTGCATAATTTTAACTATGCATTGTTGGAAAGTGACAATGCAAGCAATTGTTATTTTGTCATTGCTATTAAACCTTAACTAGTGAGACTAATGTTATCTGTTTGAGTACCATATCCACTGTTGATGAAGAATATTTAACAAGAAGACCAAGTGAATGGTTGAGTTAAGGCAAATAAAAGGGTACTTGATCAGTTGGCACTCTGGCAAAGTAATTAGTTTATCTTTTCAAAGACAATTTTTCTGGCTGTTTTGTGCCGAGCAAAGTTTGTCTTGTGCCAAGAAAAGTTGTTTATGCTGAGCGAAGTTGTTTGTGACGAGCAAGTTTGTTCAGTGCTGAGCACCAGTGAAATTGCCGAGTGGAAACAGTGATGTTGGCTGACTTACAATAATTGGATTAATGATGAGATTTGAGATCTCTGGCCGACTTAGTTAATTTTATTGGGATATGTAAAGTTAATTAAAGATTGATCCATGTTATTTAATGTATGGGTAACCGTAATTAATGCATGGTTTCAAGATTTAATTAGAGACTACTTTGGAGAAGTAAATGTAATGTAAATGATGGAATGATCCGTTGGATCTGACCTAACCTAAGATCTACGATTTTGATTAAGCGGCAACGATTTATCTGACCTAGACAGAGAGGTATATGATAACCTCAGGGGTTATTCATTGTTTGCTGCTGAGTATGCAAGTGTGTGGAAGTACATGTGTGTATGCAAGAGGTTTTCATAGTTGATTTTCTGATTGGCATGACCTAGCAGAGAAGGCTGAATACAGAAGCAGAGAGTTGCATGTGTGGTTGCTTGACAGATTTCCAAGCAGATCAAAAGATTGAAATGACAATGCAGGCCATCCTATAAGTTAACATCAGAGCTGTAATTGGATCTGAATTTGCAAATTAATTTGTATGTATCAGATCACAACTGTTGATTACTTTCTAACCATTGTATTAGTTAAATCCTTTAACAAGGTTGACCTAACAGTCATTTGTATAAATCCTCTAACAAGGTGACATTCAGGTGGAATGTTTTAAGTCCTATAACAAGGCCACTCTTGACAAGGTGATTAAATCCTTTAACTAGGTCACACCTAACAGTGTGTTATTGTAACCTTTAATAGGGTTGTCTCCTCACAGAGCTCACTTCAGAAGAGTGAAAACTTGGTAGCATGTTACTGGTGGTTTTTCCCATATTGGGTTTCCACGTTAAATACTTGTGTCAACTTGTGTGAATGCTTATGGTTGTTTTGCTATTATGTTTCTATAAGCTAATTTCACTAGACAGTAAATTGCATGATTAAAGTTGTTGACATATGCTACTGCTGCCGAGTAGATCTGAAATACAGAAAAGTTTTATTTGCTACATCTAGACCTAAGGATAACTGATTCACCCCTCCCCTCTCAGTTATTCTAAAATCATTCTACCAATTTATAGATTACCTTGACCTATCTTCTCAAAGCAAGGAGTATATACACTTGTTTAGATCAATTTGATTAAAATAATAGTCCTTTTATTTTCTCACCTTTATACATAAGCATTAGATGGTTATCATTCTCTTCTACCATTAAAGAGTACTGATGTTGTCTTGTCTATTATTTAACTTTCATGCATGTAAATTATGCATTGTCTACTTCATTACAAATAGAATCAAACTCTTTAGTGTTGTTTGATACTTTTCTATGTTAGAATAACTGAGAGGGGGCAGGGGAAATAAGTTAGAATCAGTTTCCTCACAAATTATCCTACAGTCCCAAATTTCTCCAAATGTGTATCAAAACAAATTCAATCATATAATTCAACTCGGTGAAAATGTATTTTGTAAACTTAAACTTGCATCAATAGTGTTTACCGAGTATCAGTAAATTAATACTGTGATTATCGATCTAGGTCAACAAAATAAAGTGTAAAGTAAAATAACAATCCACAAAATTCATGCACATTGACACATATATTTTTAACGTGGAAACTTTGCTAAGGGAAAAAACACCTGGGACCGATAACCAAAAATATTTTCACTCTTCTGAAGTGAACTCGGTGAGGAGGCAACCCTGTTAAAGGTTACAATGCACAATGTTAAATGTGACCTGGTTAGAGGATTTAAAACTACTAGTTCTCTCTAAACCATGCATTCACTATGGGGTCAATAAGAAAAAAATCAACATTCTCTTAATTTTATAATAAGGACTCATTGTCCCACTTGGTTAAGAGATTTATCTATAGCAATGGTTAAACTGATATAGTAATGATTTGATTCAAATACAACTCTGATTTGTAGATATTTAGATCTATTCTAAGTACATAATACCTCTAATCAATTTTGTTCACTTCAGTTCATCTCATTCTTCATCTTTTCTCTGCTCGGTTATCCTCTGTTTGCTCGGCGATGTCTGTAGAATTACACTCAGTTCTGTCTTTAACCAGTTTGATCATTCATGTATAAATTCACATGTATGCTTCAACATCTGTCATCACGATCCACAAATGAATCAGTTATCTCTTATATAAACATCATGTATCATTTAATTTCCATCTTTCAAATCTTTTCGCTTAATCTCCACCCACTTGATCCATCTTCAACAGTTGTGTTAAAAACATGTTTAATCTCTGTCGTCCGATCTTCATTGAATTTTAATAACTATTTGATCAAATAACAAACTTTATCTTTTACCTCAAAATCATCAATTGCTAGCTAAGCATCCAAGTCGTCCTCTATTATTATTAAATTGCTTTAATTAATAGTTGTGTTGAAAAACCCTTGCTTGGTTAATATTGGCACTCGGTATACACTGAAATTTACTCGGTGTTCTCTCTCACTCGGTGTATACAAAACTCTTCATTTACCGAACACAAAAACATTGTTTTTTCTAGATCTTCAATAAATAACAAATTTTTCCTACCATAATAAAACTCAAATAAGTTGACATCAATGACAATACATTAACTAATAATGTTTTTCATCACTTCTGCAACTCGGTTGAATATCAACAAATGACTTCAAATATATAAACAATTATTGTTCATCAATCTCTCCCTTTGGCATTGATGAAAACACAATATGAAATATGCAATATAAAATGCCATACAAAAAATACCAAACTTTTGTTCTACAACTGTAACAATTTAGTAGCTCTCCCTAGCTTGAATATAATCTGTGTCAATATAAACAAAATATGAAAATATGTAGACTCTCCCTATAGTTTTATCATTTCAACTCATGAATCTCTCTGTAGATTAAATATGTCTCTCCCTTTCTCTTTTCTCCCTTTAGTGGATATATATTTCATGAAACTGTCTCCCTTTGACACCAATGCCAAAAAGAAATATGCAGCTCTTTAGTAGCCAAATGAAATATCTCTGATTTTTAGTGTAGTAAGTACCTTGATGTGTACTGATATCTCTATTTTGGTCCAGTTCAACTTTTGCATCAACATGATTGATATTCTTATTTCATGTAGGTTGATGCAACCTGCTAATCTTCTTATTTATCAATAGACAAGGGACGAACCCCTAGTCTACCTCTCAAGTACTCAAATATATCCTTCGGTAAGGGTTTTGTGAATATGTCTGCAAGTTGTTCTTTTGATTGTACATATTCCAGTATTACTTGTTTGTCTTGTACTTGTTCCCTCAAGTAGTGACATTTTATAGAAATGTGCTTTGTCTTTGCATGCATCACAAGGTTCTTTGAGATATTAATAGCACTTGTGTTATCACAATAAATCATCACTAGTTCAGTGATCTCCTCATTCATTCCTTTCAATAATTGTTTTATCCATGCTATATTAGAACAATTTTCAGCAGCAACAACATACTCTGCTTCTGCAGTAGACTGTGATATGCAACCTTTCTTCTTGCTAATCCAAGTAACTAGTCTTTCTCCAATAAAAAATACAGATTTCACATCCATCTGATATACCTTAAATAATTTATATGTAGAGTATGCAAGTAGTATCCTTACTCCTTCAAGTCTAGAAACGGGTGCAAAAGTTTCTCCATAGTCAATTCCTTCTTCTTGTGCATACCCTTTGCAAACTAATCTTGCTTTATTCTTGATTACATTCTCATCTTCATTTAGTTTGTTTCTGAAAATCCATTTTGTGCCAATGACATTTTTGTCTTTCGGTCTCGGTACTAATATCCATGTCTTATTTTTTTGTATCTTCTCAATTTCCTCAGACATAGAATTAAACCATTCTTCATTTTCTAATGCATCTCTAACATTCTTAGGCTCAAATTCACAAATTAAATAAGTATCATCTCTGAACTTACTTCTTGTCAAAATTATTTCTCTTTTATCTCTAATGATTTGATCCCGTGGATGGTGTCTTCTCACATATCTAGAAAGTACAGGTTTAGATCTCTGATCTTCATTATCTTCTTTTGTATCTTCATTGTCTTCTGGTTCATGATCTTCTATTTCAACATTTTCTTGATTCTTGGTTTAACTGTCTGTTGCCTGGTGACATTAGCCTGTTCCCCGGTAACATTACCCTACTCCACGGTAACGCTAGGCATTAATGTTGGTATAGTGTCATGCTCTTCCCAATAAAAAAATCTACTATAGTCCTCTGGTTCTTTCATGCCATTTTCACCATTTAACTCAGCAAATTCATCAACCATTTTCACATTTGCACTCTTAATGATTTTGTTAGTTGACTTGTTCAAACATTTGTAAGCTTTACTCTTAGTAGAATATCCAAGAAATATTCCTTCATCACTTTTTAAATCAAATTTTCTATTTCGATCATCTTTTAGAATATAACAATGACTTCCAAAAATTCTAAAATAGCTCACATTGGGAGTATTACCATACCATAGCTCATAAGGTGTTTTGTTTGAATCTTTCTTCAGTTGTACTCGATTAAGTGTGTAGACTATTGTGATGGCTGCTTCTCTCCAGTATGTTTTTTCAAATTGCTTTTAAATAATCAATGTCCTAGCACAATCAATAATTGATTTGTTCCTTCTTTCAGCAATATCATTCTGCTATGGTGTCCCCGATGCAGAAACCTATCTTTTGATTCCATTCTCATTACAAAAGTTAGTGAGCTCACTAGATATAAATTCACCTCCTTTGTCAGATCTTAAACACTTCAGATTTTTACCAGTTTCTTTTTCCACTCATGCTTTGTACCACTTAAACATCTTAAATGCTTCATATTTCTCTTTTATAAACATAACAGTCATCATCCTAGAGTAGTCATCAATAAATAAAATAAAATATATGTCCCCAAAATAGCTTTGTGTTCTCATTGGTCCATAGAAGTTTGTATGAACTAAATCCAAAATGTCATTAGATGAGAAATTCTTGCTCTTGAAACTAGATTTTGACATCTTACCCATTTGACAATTTTTGCACATTACATGGTCTGGTTTAGTTAAGTTTGTTAAGCTTCTAACTTTTCTTTTTCTGCTAATCTTAACCATGTTGTCAAAATTTACATGACAAAGTCTTTTATACCATAGCCATATATCTTAATTATTTCCCAATAAACAAGTAGTTTTAGGTGTGTCAAGATAGAATAGGTTACCTCTTGATTATTCACCAGTACCGATCAATTTTCCTTTTCCATCATAGATTCTTTCTTTTTGATTCTCAAATGCGACTCGGTGACCTATGTTATTCAGTTGTGAAACACTCAACAGATTTTTAGTTAAGTCCTTTTACCCAATAATCATTTTCACATTTGATTTGATTGTTTAGCATAATAGTACATTTTCCTTTTACTTGACATGGTGTATCATTTCCCATTCTCACTGATCCTCCATCATAATGTTCAAGAAATTCAAACTTTCTTTTATCACTAGTCATGTGATGTGTACAACCACTATCAATAACCCAAATATCATGTTTACAAACTGTAAGATATGTGTGTGTGTGTGTGTGTGTGTGTGTGTTGTGTTGTGTTGTGTTTTGGAAATGTGTGATATGTGTGGCCTCCTAATCCAAGACAAGGAGATCCCAATTGATCAACCGAAAGGAGATGATCAATGCAAAAAGGAATCAATTTGTTATGGATAGAGAGGGAAAGGGGGATCTAATTTCTTAATTATAAATTAAAACAATAGATCTTAATTGCTTAAAACCTTAATTGAAATGAAACATTTATCTTGGAATGTAGTAGATCTGGAAATACCTATTTTTTGATGTATGTACTGAGTTTTGGGAAATTCTACAACCGGATATGGAACATAAACATATAAATGGAGTAAACCCAGAAATATTTTACTTTTATGAGTCAGGTCAACCTTGACCCAAATACGAGGGCACAATTGCACCCCTTTATGTTGACCTTGACCTGCACTACTCCAATGGAAATTCTGTTTACAGATCTTGAAAGTTGTCTGAAGAGGGTATCCAAATTTGCTCTGTAATTCGTTGTCCTGTACCTGAACCTGCAAGAAAAATGGTTTTGTTTGTTGGGGGAGGAGTTTTCCTTAGTCAACCCTGATTTAGGAATTAACCTTGAAATCAATAATTGAAATGGAGAATTCTAGCAAGTAGTAGAAGTAGATCTAACAGTGAAGATATGATATTTAAAAGATATACAATTGTATTTTGAATGTAAACAAGTATGTTAATATGAAATCTTAAACTCAACATTAGAAACCATAAATGTAAATCAAAACCTCCATGATTGTATGCTTGGAATCCACCTAGAAGGAAGAATGAATGAATCTTGAGGATACACAAAGGATCTTGAAGGAAGATCACACCACCATGATGGATAGATCCAGGGTTTGAATGATGAATCTTGAATGCTTGAATCATTGATCTTAAATGGAGAACTTGAATGCTTGAGAAGAATGTAGAACAATGGATGCTTGAAAGTAGAAGATAATTTATTTGTCTCCAAGTAGATGATATTTCTTCTTATGCTTAGGTGCTTCAAGTCTTGCTTCTTCAAATCTTATCTTAGAGAAAATGAGAGGAGAAAAGATTCCTTATATACAAGTCTAGGGCACAAACTTGTAGAGAGGCTGACATAGGAGAATTAAATTCCAATTAGGCCTATACCCCTAGAAGCAGACGTATATTAAATATATTTTAAGAGTCGCTACTTCAGAGCCCAAAACAACCAACCCGGAAGTGGGAAAATGAACATTTGAGTTTTCCCCCGCAGCTGACAAACTTTCCAATTGAAAAGGGGGACCTGGGTCAAGGTCAAGGTCAACCTTGACCTAGGGGATCAGGACCCCTGGAAAATGTGCCAGGTGGGGTAAACAGTTCTCGGAGAGGCCCAATCAGGGTCCTAAACAAGCACAAAAGATGGAGAAGGGGCATAAATGAGAGGACAACATGATGATGGCCCAAAACACCCCCTGAGGAGGGAAAAACTTTCTTAACATGGAAGTGCTTCCATTTTAAGATGATACATTAAGCCCACACTTTAGAAGGAGTATGGAAATTGAACATACTGACGGTAAAGTTAGAAGAAAGACTCCAGTGGATCGTAAGGTAGAACATCACTTAGTCAAGGACATGAGCCCCCAAGCCAAGGATTCTAACTCAACATACACGCATAAGGGTATGAAAGAAAAGAGAAAAACAAAGATAAAGCTAAAAAGACACAAAAAGAGGTGTTAGTACAAAGCAAACTCAAGTCAACTAGCAAAGGAAACCTTGCCAAGAAATGCTTCCTGGACTAATATCATATTTGGAAATCTATCATAAAAGCATAAATAACTACATAAGAAAGACAAGAGAAACACTATAAATAACATAGCCTCATGATCTAATCCTACTAGCATGAAAGTGAAAGAGAGAAAAGAGAGAGTGATTACCTCGCCCAGTAAGATTCCCACCTTACCATGAATCACCAAGGAGGGAGAGCCCAAAAAGGTCACCCATAAATTGTGCTTTATAGTTGTAATGTGTCTTCTGACAGCTTTTGGAATACCCATATATCCACATTCTTGTATCACTATGGAATATAAAATGTGTGTCTCTTCAGGATTTAGCAACTTATGTGCATTACCTTCCAAAGATTTAGCATATTTGAAATTGAAAGTGCAAATCTATTTAGGATTTAGCAACTTATGTGCATTACCTTCTGAGGATTTAGCAAAAAATAAAAATAAAAATGTGTGTCTCTTCAGGATTTAGCAACTTATGTGCGTTACCTTCCAAGGATTTAGCATGTTGTAAAATGTAAACTATAGTATAAGGGAGACCTGATATATGCCCCCCTCCTTATCATGGCTACCTAATAGACAAGATAAGGAAGAGAAGGAGGATACCTACTTCACAAAGTAAGGAGATATCCTATTAGCAATAATGCACACTATATTCTTAGCGAAGAGTATTGACCCTTACATCTAAGAGCATAGATAATCATGAAAATGATATGTCATTTATGGAAAAAGGATCCTCAAAGAGGAAGAGATCTTATCAACAAGACCCCCAGTATAGAGGAGTTATTTGGATAAAATATCATCTTTCAAATAAAAGAAAAGAAAAGAGGGATCAAAGATTTAATCATCAAGCCCCGTATAAGCAAGAGGAAGAGGAATCTTGGAATGAAGGAAACAAACTCTAACCCAAAGCAAGGGTGAGAGTTTATAAAGAACATAATTTGCAAAATAAAGAAGAGGTGATGACCTAGGACAATCACCTCTTATATAAGAGGGTATCCATAGCCAAAACATAATTCTTTATAAGGAAATAATGTTACAGAATAAAAAAATTCCACTAAGCTAAGGAAATTAGATCCTTAGACAATGAGAAATAAGGAAAACCTTGCCCCCAGGAATGAAAGAAAGGGTTATACCAATCAGATCAAGATATGTTGTATCAAAGAGATATCTTTGCAAAAAAAATGTCTTAGAAAAGATATCATGAATACTATAAGAGAGCTATGGATGATTATGAGCAAAGGAAGAATGTACCATAATACAAATACATAGGGATAGATCTGGGGTTTGAATGATGAATCTTGAATGCTTGAACCAAATCCCTTCAAAGGCTTGAATACTTGAATCCTTGATCTTTAATGGAGAACTTGAATGCTTCAAAAGAATGTAGAACAATGGGTTCTTGAAAGTAGAAGATAATGTATTTGTCTCCAAGTAGATGATACTGCTTCTTATTCTTAGGTGCTTCAAGTCTTGCTTCTTCAAATATTGTCTTAGAGAAAATGAGAGGAGAAAAGATTCCTTATATACAAGTCTAGGGAAAAAACTTCTAGAGATACCGACATAGGAGAATTAAATTCCAATTAGGCCTATACCCCTAGAAGTGGACCTATATTAAATATATTTTAAGCATCGCTACTTCGGAGCCCAAAACAGCTGACCCGGAAGCGAGAAAATAAACTTTTGCACTTTCCCACGCAACCGACAAACTTTACAATTGAAAATGGGGACCTGGGTCAAGGTCGAGGTCGACCCTGACCTAGGTCATGATCAAGGTCAACCTTGTCCTAGGTCAATGTTGAGGTCCACCTTGACCCAGGAGGTTAGGAACCTTGGAAAATGTGCTAGGTGGGGTAAACAGTGCCCAGAGAGGCCCAATCAGGGTCATAAACATGCACAGAAGATGGAGAAGGGGAAGAAATGAGAGGACAACATTATGATGGCCCAAAAAACCCCATAAGGAGGGATAAACTATCTTAACATGGAAGTGATTCCATTTTAAGATGATACATTAACTTTAGAGATAATTGTTGTCTCTACATACCTTTCATCTTCATCTGAATCATCTTTAAGTGCTACAAACACTGTCTCAATATCTTCATCACTTTCAATACATCTGTTAACTTTATCTTCAACAATGTAACAAGATTTTGTACCTTTATCTTTGTAATCTCGGTTATCTCTTTGGTCATACTGTCAGTTGTTTCTGAAATCTTGATAATCCTTTCTATCATTAGATCTATCATTTCTATCATCATCTTTTCTGTTAGGGCATCTTGCAAAAAAATGGCCAATCTCTTTAAAGTTAAAGCATATCAAAGGTATCTTACCTTTATATCTTCCTTTTCCTCTGTGCAATCTTCTAACCATTAAAGCTTCAAGTTCATCAAGTTCCTTGTCATCACTATTACTGCCACTATTATTTCTGATTATGTGTTTGCTAGATTTACCAATTTTCAATGTAGACATAAATGTAGATTCCATAGATGGTACAATACTATTTTCAAAATTATTTAGCTCAAAAGAAATCAATCTTCCAACAATACTATCAACAACAATTTTGTTTCCAGGTGCAACTCTCATTTAATGAATTGCATAGACTCTTATAGAATATATAGGCAATAGAGTTCTATGAATCTTACTCACAATTGTGTCTTCATCAATGGTTCCACCAGATCCTCGAATAGCTCCCACAAATTCCTTAAGTTAGTTACTGTATTGTGTGATGTTTTCTCCTTCCTTCATTCTCATGTCATCAAACTTTCTACAAAGGCTCTCAGCTTTGGCTCTAAGTACATTTACAAATCCTCCATAAACTGTTGTAATTCGATCCCACATCTTCTTGGCACTTGTACATGACTTGATGTCTACAAATTATGAATATGTAAGTGAAGAAGCAATCTCCACAATAATAAGGTTATGTTCATGTTTTTATTTCAACTGATTTATCGTCAAATCTCTAGTAGGTAGAATGAATTCATTGTCCATAAAATCTTCAATGTTGGTTGCAATTCAAGATAGGTATAATCTCATTCTACTTTTCCATGTCAGGAAGTTCTCCATATTCATCTTAGGTGCATCTCTCTTATATATCTTCTAATCTTTAGCTCAAGTCCTTTAAAACTTTCTGATAAGCACTCCTGCACTAATAAGCACTGTTGCTCTGATGAGCATTGTATGCTTTGATACCAATTGTTAGAATAACTGAGAGGGGGGTGAATTAGTTAGAATCAGTTTCCTCACAAATTATCCTACAGTCCCAAATTTCTCCAGATTTATATAAAAAAAAATTCAATCATATAATTCAACTCAGTGAAAATGTAATCTGTAAACTTAAACTTGCATCAATAGTGTTTATCAAGTATCAGTAAGTTAATACTGTGATTACCAATCTAGGTCAACAAAATAAAGTGTAAAGTAAAATAACAATCCACAACATTCATGCACATTGACACATAGATTTTTAACATGGAAACCCTTCTAAGGGAAAAACCACCTAGGATCGGTAACCCAAAATATTTTCACTCTTCTGAAGTGAGCTCGGTGAGGAGCCAACCCTGTTAAAGGTTACAATGCACACTGTTAAATGTGACCTGGTTAGAGGATTTAAAACTACCAGTTATCTCTTGACCATGCATTCACTATGGGGTCAATAAGAAAACAATCAACATTCTCCAAATGTTATAATAAGGACTCACTATCCCACTCGGTTAGGAGATTTATCTATAGAAATGGTTAAACTGATACAATAATGATCTGATTCAAATACAACTCTAATTTGCAAATAGTCAGATCTATTCTAAGTACATAATACCTCTGATCAATTTTGTTCACTTCAGTTCATCTCATTCTTCATCTTTGTTCTTCTCGGTTATCCTCTATTTGCTCGGCGATGTCAGCATAATTACACGGTTCTGTCTTTAACCAGTTTGATCAATCATGCATAAATTTGCATGTATACTTCAGCATCTGTCATCACGATCCACAAATGAATCACTTGTCTCTTATATAGACATCATGTATCATTTAATTTTCATCCTTGAAATCTTGTCGCTTAATCTCCACCGATCATTTTCCCGTTTGATCCATCTTCGACAGTTGTGTTAAAAACATGTTTCAATCTCTGTCATCTGATCTTCATTGAATTTTAATAACCGTTTGATCAAATAACAAACTTTATCTTTTACCTCAAAATCATCAATTACCAACTAAGCATCCAAGTCGGCCTCGGTTATAATTAAATTGCTTTAATCAATAGTTGTGCCGGCAAACCCTTGCTCGGTCAATACTGTCACTCAATATATACTGCAATTTACTCAGTGTTCTCTGTCACTCGGTGTATACAGAACTCTTCATTTACCGACCATAAAAACATTGTTTGTTCCAGATCTTCAATAGATAACAAATATTTTCCACCATAATAACACTCAAATTAGTTGGCATCAATGACAATACATTAACTGATAATGTTTGTCATCACTTCTGCAATTCGGTTGAATATCAACAAATGACTTCAAACATATAAACAACTATGGTTGATCATTCTATACTATATTCATTTACTTGAAAATAGTCTCATTTTTTACAAGAAAGAAGTTTGCACAATCATTTGTTTACTTGTAAAAATATTTTATTTCAAATTACATACTACTCATGTTGCCCTCCAACATGATTTTCTATTAATTATTCTAATACACCATAATTATAAATTTCTAATTTACTTTAGACACAACATGTTTGGGTATATATTTTTTCTTGCTATGAAATAATCTCTTCATTTAGAAAACTATGTTTTATAGAAATTAAATTGTATTATTTTTATCTCTTAATCTGTCATCGTAAATGAATAGGAACAATTGATCAATGCTTATTACACACTATATAAATAAATGTAAAATATTTATGTTTAATCCAACATACTATTTTCCCTTAAGATTAAAATTTCAACTAGGTTATGCCTCCTTAGGGTGGAGCTCTTGGATGACTTTCTAGTGGTATTTTTGGTTGGTATGACTCTAGCAAGTTTCCTTGGCTAACGTTGACTATTTTTCTGACATGTGATGATCAAGATAAAGAAAAAGATGATAGGGGTGGGACCCCCTTGTGGACACTTTGTACCTTGCTAATGTACAAGGTGAGCTATATTTTTTTTGATCCAAGCTATATAGCCTTGTGTGGACTTTTGGGGTGTCAATTTGTATCCACCCTTTTTTTGTGAATACGTGTATTACTATTGCTTTATAAATGATAATATACTCTTATTCATCAAAATTTCAAGAAACTAAATAAAATTTTTCCTTCATATATTTGAAGGAGCTAAATTAAAAAAAAATCTTAACAATATTGGTCCAATTTCCTTTAATCACAAGGTGTCTTTTAATTTTTTATTTTTATTGTATCACAAGGTGCCTTATTCATCACATCTTTTCTTTGATATTATTTTCCTATTCTTATTTATGACAACATGACAAAGTATGATTCAACACATCTTTTCATCAATATTATTTTACTATTCTTATTTATTAACCAATGTCACAACCAAAAATCTCGTACGTTCATAACTTATAATTTACACGTCTTCATATCACACCTACCAACATACTCATTACATCGATATAAAGAATTGTTATCTAATTAATTCACCCAAGTCATTTCAAAATAAATTCCTTTATTTAAATTTATAAGGATATCTTTTCTTTTCCCACTCCATCAATTTCACATGATTTGTCCTTTTTTTCCTTTTTGGTTGTATTTCTTTTTGACTTCAAATGAGAAAATTATACCCAAAAAAACCTAACTTCCAAAATTTCCCCCCCAAAAAAGATTGAAAAGTTATAAATAAGATTTCACTATATGTCGTTTTCTCTCTTGAACTTTCCCTTGTCACTTATCAATCCTTACAAATTTCTAAACGGGGGAAGAAGTTGGGGATTCATATGAAACACGAACTCTATGCATCTTTTGCAACTTTTAAGTTTTTAAACTTTTCCTTAAGTTGGAGATTCGTGTAAGGAGATTTAAATTTTTCTCTTTGGTAATTTAGATTTTGTTGGGTGGAGTTTTGGTGGGTTATTTTCTTAGAATTATTTAAATTTATATATATTTTTTATTATTATTATAAATAAGTGTCATGTAGTGACAATTACTTGCTTTTGTAATATTCTACTAAAACTATGTTGTCAAATTAAGATAGATTAAATAAATTAACATCAATACTGTTATAAAATAAAACTTATTAAAATTACTAGGTGAATGAATATTATAGTTGCTAGAGCTTTATCATAGCTCCAAATTTGATTGGTACTAATAGAGAATTAATTAGTTAATTGATTTTATTTTTTATAATAAAATTTGTAGAAACATGAAAATTGTCTTGATTTTAAGTTTTATAGTTTGACTAATTATTTAAGTTTGATTAATTAGAGTATGACCATGATGAATTTTTCATGTAGTAAAATTGAGAACCTTACAAACAAAATAATATAAAAATTATATAATATGTAATTTAATATGCTAAATAAATTATATGTATACTAATCAAATAAAATCTAAATACTATATTAAAAATTAATGCATCAGCAAAATCAAATTTGCATATAGTCTTTTTTAATTATTTAAATATTGTCTAGTTTATTCTATTTTATTTTAAAGTTATTTAATAGTAACTTTATTTTATTTATATTGAAATACCAAAAATTTACATAATTTATTTTAAATCATATTTTTATATTAATTATAATAATATTAATATAGTATAATACCAATACAATGTGTGTAGATACTCACCTTTTAGCTTAGAAATTTATTATAATTATGATTAATATTATAATTATAATTTTCATAATTTTATTTTATTTTATTAAGTATAATTCTATTAATATAAAACCTATATAATTATAAATATAATAATAAAGAATTTTTATTTTTAAATTTAGCTACTTTAAAATTATATTTAACTAATTTTACTTGTCATTTATTGTAGGTCATTTAATTTTATAATAAATTTTATAAGAAAAAATGATTTGAAATACACATGAAATATTTCACTTTAATATTTTATTTAAATTTCTTAATAAAATAATTTACACTTTTTTTTATCAATAAAAGGCTGAAGCCCGTATATTATATTAAAATTATGAATTACAAATGTCTCCATTCACTACGGGCACTGGTAGGAAAAAATGGAGAAGAAAACCTCCAGTCTTGCCCGGGACCCAAGGTCCAGATTACTAAGTACAATGTATAAATTACAAAATATTATGAAGGCATACCTTCATTTACATAGTTTTATGGACAATCCCTTAATCACTTTTCTTGAAAGTTGTTGCATAAGATTACATATAATAATTGTGTCAGTGAACGCCCTTGATTACGAACTTTCGAGCTTGTTCCATCGTTCTTTATCGTTTATTGCGATCTTTGAATCTTATTTCCATTATCTATTTACTGCACACATATCACCACTAAAGAAAATAATGTCTAAAAGCAGTTTGATTTAGTTAGTCATATTACAATAGATCAGAAGAGAAAATACGCCTTTGGTTAGTTTTTTTAGTAACCTAGAATTCACAATTCATTGTGTAAGGGCCTTTATCTTATTCCCATTTTACATTCTCTAGATAAATATTATTATTCTTTCCTTAAGCTAAGCTCGTTATTTTCTCAAATTCCATGCTTTTATATTAGTGAAGAAAGAAGAAATTAGATTTATGATGCCCTTCATTAATTTCATCAAATTTAGAGTGTTTTATCCCATTCTTGGAATAAGTTATCCCTATATGATTTCTGTTTCTACCCGCTAATTTAATTAAATGATCAACTAGAGGAGTATGTGGAAAAGAAATAATTTCTGATAATATATATCAACAAATATACAATGAAATGTCTAACTACTGATTTATATGAAACAAATATTTAAATCAGAGAAAAAATATGTGTATATATATATGAATATATATATACATATACATATATGTATATACACACACACACACACATATATATATATACATATATATATATATATAT
>MU227083.1:5948678-5967051 GCA_018584345.1 Thuja plicata
TAGAGCCAGTAGATAAACATTGATTTTGTACAGAGAAGCCAAAACAAGGAATTAATTCCTAGTTTGGGTTCTAGATCCAGCTGAGTCATAGACTCTTTGTTTCTTATTTTCTCTGTGACCCCCTTCTTCTATCCAAATTTCAACTAGATTCTCAGAGTCAGATTCGCTGAAACAGTCCATATCGATGTCACCCACTGCATTCATGTGCCAGTAGGCATAGAACCAATTGTCCATAGTTGGTTTCTTAATGTGCTTATATATCATTAAGAATTCAATATTCTACTTGATGATATGTTCTCTTTCATTGGAAGCATTAATATCATCAAATAATACAATCAATTTAGAGGGAATAGGTCTCCCATTGATAGAGGGTATGTCAAGGAATCAGGGCCAAGAGATAGATAAATATTCTTTAATATTCTATAGAGTCTTATCCAGGTTACCAAGAAATCTACGTTTGAAAATTCTGTTACAAAGCCTCCTGATATCATGCTTCTCACTACCCCAATGAAGCATAATTGCAATGAACATTGATGTGATGTCAGTAAAAACTCTATACCTACCATTGTTAGTGAGGAAATATGGCCCTAGAATGCAGTAAATGACTCTGAGAATGAGAGAATGATTGTCCAACATTACTATTTTGAGGTGTTTGGTCATGACATTTCCCATAAAGGCGATTTAGTTCCTAGAGCAGATGAGTTTGATTGGGGTAGACATACTAACGGAGGCTGAGGCAAGATAAAAGATTGGTAAGTCTGACACGAAGAAAAAAGGTATATATAAAGCAGGGTAAGAAGAAATGGTTTCTCTTCCACATTCCAAAGTTAAATTGTAAGTTAGTTGGGTAGTTATGGCTATTTGACTACTACTAAATTTAATTATTGTCTAAAATGTATATTAAAAATTCTCTTAAGAGCTCGGCAAAGGCACATAATGTATACTAACATTTCCTAACCCTAATTAAATCTAAAAGGAATATTTGAATATCATTTTATGAATAACTTGTTATATTTTAAAAAACCTTCCCTAAGTTAGCCAAGATTGCTTGCTATGCCCCTTAGCGATATGAAAAGAAGAAGTGTTTGTTGAATGTCTTAGGCTAAAATTAGATTAAAAATGTTCTATTCTGTTTAAAAATGCAAAATTTGATAAACTCCATCACATATTTCTATGAAGCCATTTTATAATAACCTTTACTAATATTATCTAGTGAAGTATTTACATACCATATATATTTTCCAGCTACTAGTAGAGCCTTCAAAACTATCCAAAATCAATAAAGAGTCTATCCGAGGGTATGTTATAAACTAGTCAGGAAACTAACCTTAAGAAATGAAGCTACAACAACAAGCTAGATTAAGTTTGATACAGACAATATCATATCTAATGAGGCTTACCCTTAAATCCAAAAGATAAAACATGATAAAATATGCAAACCCGAGATCCTAAGAAAAATGACTAACCATCCATATGATCCCAAAACTACAAACAGTCGACCAATCAGGGTTTCATGAAGCAAGGATTGATGACCATGATGTCTTCATTCGATTCTTCATAGAGATCCAAAAGGGCTTCCTCTGTTCCCACTCTAGAGTGCTTAGCTTGCTTTGGTTTAGTTGTTTTGTGAAGAAAGGGAAGATGAATCACATAACATTTATGATCCTTAAGTACCATAGAAGGAGGTACCTCTACCCCTGTTGAAGTAAAAAAGCCTCAACCCAGTCACTATTATCTGCAATTATATTATGCCACCTCAGAAGGAAGTGCATGTACTTTACCATCTCTTGCCACATCTTTTTAAAAGCCTCTTCATCCTTGATATACAGTATAGGTCATTTATGAACCTTGCTGAATCTCAAACTTCCCACAGGCCAAGTCATTTAATCCTCAGGGTGAGGAATTTCCAGACGATAATTGATGTTCTCAACCACATTATCAAGTCCTTTCAGCCATATGTCTTCAAACAGGGTAATGCATAGACTCTTAATATGCCAATATTTGATCCTAGCCTGAAATGCAATGGAAATAAAAATGCCAATCACATCTCCATTAGTGCACCAACTCTTGATGTAATCCAAATCTCTTTCCCTTGTTATTTTCTTGACCGCAAGCTTAGTGATATCATCAGTCTTCTTAAGTATACTTCCCCATCATTTAGGCTTAACATGTCCAACGAAAGCCATTGTTCTCTCTTCAAATTTGTGATGCAAAGAAATAGTTGTCTCCATATTGATGAAAGCAAAGGTAAGAAAGGATACGATAGTGAGGATACTAGAGGGCCAGACCAGAGATAACAGGGAACCATAAAAAAAAAAAGGAGACAGGAAACCAAGACTAAAAACCCATAGAGGATACTAGATTAAAATAGATCTTTCTAGATTTCTCTAGGTGTATGATTAAGCTATGATTGTCTATGATGGGAAGCAATTAGCTAGTCATCAAAGATCCTATTTTTGAGAGGTAACTAAAATTGATGATGATATATATGCATTACAAGGTGAATAACACCTGTGTCTAATTTGGAGATTCCTAAGTTTTACCTATACTCTACACTTAGCTTAGTTATGTCATTTTATCCTAGCATAAGAGTGCCAATGAGTAAAAATAGTGATTACTAATAGTGCGATATTAAGAAAGTCTATGGTCACAAAAAATTGTAATATTAAGTATTTTCTCGTCATATATCTTTATAGGATTATACCTGTTTCCATGATAGGTGGATTACAAGACTTTAAAGATTATCTAAAATGATTTCTATATCTATAGCTGTATATGTCTATTTATGAGATTATATATATGTGTTAATATATTGAAATATATATAAGTTGTATATATATATACACACACACACACACATATATATATGTATATATATAAGTTGTATATATATATATATATTTATATATATATATTTATATATATATGTGTTCATATAAATATATATAGATATGTGTATCTCTGTATCTATTTATATTTATATATATATATTTTATATTTATATATTAGTATAAAGTGTGTGTAAGTAAATATCTATTATATTAAATTAATAACAATAATAATTACCCCCTTGGAGAAGAGAATGGAGCAGCGGAGAGTTCAAGAGGGAGGAGGAAATTTGAAAATTTCTTATCCCAATGGCTATGGGAGGCCGAATGGGCAGCTGCAGATGCAAAGCCATAAACCCTTCAAAAATAATTTGGGCTTGGCATATTCAAGAAAATAATGGGGAAACAATATAGGAGTGAAAAGGATGGCAGAGATTGGGGGATTCAAGAGACCAAAAAGTTTCAAAGTCCTCGAAACCGATTGGGGTTTCCTCCTCCCCGCGAACTACAAAACCAGAGTTTTCTGGGAAATGGGCACAACAAAAAGGTCTTTTCAAACAATCAGAGAAATTATGATAGAGTTTTTGAATTTTGAAAGATTGAGCAAAAGTTCTAGAGACTGAAGGCAACCAACCCGATGAAGGAAATACCAGATCAGGTATTTCCAAAGGTAGATATTAGTTGTGTAACGACTTTGATAAAAAATACTGTATGGAATGAATCTATAACTTTTATGGAAGACCATGCTTTCTTTTTAAAATGGGCTAGGAAATGGCCAACTTTGAGTAAGATAAGTTAGTGGTGCTCTAAATCTGTGGTCTTATTTGATAGATGGTAAGGGCCTATATATCAATAACTAGTCAAAAAACTTTGATCCTGAGAAAGAAAAAATCAAGGAAATACCCCTCTGGATCTTACTCCCTAATCTACCACATGAGTATTGGGGCTTTGAAACCCTTGGAATACTAGGAAATCATCTTGGATCCTTTATTAGAGCAGAGGAATGCCTTATTGAAAGTAATTTTTCTACTTGCCCTAAAATTTTTATCATGTGGCAAGAAGCCCATCCTCTACCTAAAAACTTGCTAATCACTACAAAAAATGGAGTCTGGACACAAAAAGTGGTGGTGGAAAAGGATGTAGAGCCCTCAACTGGTGATAAGAAGTCAAATTCCATGTAAAATGATGGGAATAGGAAAGGAAAAGAGAGTGAAGCTAATCAGATAAATAACAAAATTATGCTTTTCACTAAAAATAACCCACAAGATCATTTTAGCGAAACTAAACTTAGCAGATGCATCTTGAATAAAATGGGGGAAAAGCAGGACAATTATAACTACTATGGATATCCATGGGAGAGAACTATTGAGGTGATTAATGGACTCATGGAAAATGAATGCAGAAATGGAGAGAACAAGCAATATTTTCTACCAAGTGGCGTGATAGACACGGGGGTTACTGTGGTAGAGGATTTAAGGGAGCAAGTAACCCTAGCTAGTGGAACAAATGAGGAACAAAATCTAAAACCCAATGAAGGAAATATAATAGAGGGTAGAATGTTGGCAATGCTTATGGTGAAGAATGTGGATCAAAGTGACCATACTACTTAGGAATCGCTATCTATTACACAAGACTCTGTTGGGGCCCAACATCCATTAAAGGAAACATATGTAAATATTTTGGGTGGATCTAGTCGGGTGTGGAGTGAGGATTCTTTTACTATACTAAGACCTATTACTATACCCAAATGCAATCTAATGGGAGTGGAAATGAAAAAGGATTGCCTTCTTACTTTAGCTAAATCAAATGAAGATGATGGATTTAAGGATATACAGATTTCCCCCATCAGAAATTTGGAAATTTCCTTTGAAACTATTAAGGATACCAGTGGAAATCTTGTGGATTCTGACGATGATTCCCCTTTGGCACCAGAGGACAAAGAGGAGGACGTGTTTGGTCTTGATGAAATGAATAACGTGCTAGAAGTGAGAACAATATCTCAGAAGGAGACAGAGAAATCAAAACCCTCTTTAGGAGAAAAAAAGAGGGAGAAAGTCTAATAAGGTGAAGTTAACCTTAGCATGGTGTGCAACAAACCAATGCAAATTGCTGAGTTTAGGGATGGGCTTTGCCTCTCCCCAAGAGCCATGAAAATATTATCATGGAATGTCAGGGGCTGCAATGCCCCTGACAAGATTTTCCTAATCAAAAGAGGCTTATATCAGGTGAAACCAGATCTCATATTTTTACAAGAAACTAAGTTAAGTGGTGATGAGTTAGAAGGTTTTGCTAGAAAATTTAGTAAATGGAGAAGTTATTTTTTAGAGGCAAATGGTGCTTCTGGGGGAATATGTGTTTTATGGATGGAGACAATAGTGGATGTTTCAATAATAGAATGTCAAAGGTCTTGGCTATGGGTAAAATTTAGATCAAGGAAGCTTCTTACTCAATTCCAAGCTTTGAATATCTATGGACCTCATAATCCAATTCAAAAAAGGGCACTCTGGCAGGGTATTTCTAAGATCTTAATTAGGAATCAAAATAAGATCTTTTTGCTAGGATGAGAATTTAACACTATTTTAAATCCAACAGAGAAAAAGGCGGTTTGTGCTGGATAAGGAAGAGTCAAATGGATTTCTCTGCATTTGTAACAAAAAATGGATTGGTAGACCTTGAGCTAAGAAATGGACACTATACATGGACAAATAGAAGGAGTGAATTTTTAAATATTGTAGAGAATTTGGATCAATTTTTGTTGGCAGGAAATTGGGCGGCCACCAATTGGACCTGCTGGGCATAGATTTTACCTTTCACTGGATTAGACCATTATCCAATAAGCCTAAGAATCCAGGAGGATAAAGTTCTAGATAGGTCTCCTTTCAAATTTGAAGCCATGTGGCTATGACATAAATAATTCAAAGCTCATGTGGAAATATAGTGGACTCAAGCTTCGCCAAGAAGAGGTAATAAAGCCTTCATCTTTTTCAAAAAACTACAATACTTAAAAGGAAAAATGAAAGTATGGAATAGAGAGGTTTTTAAGAACATCTTTGTTGAAAAAGAAGCTTTAGAAAATGAGTTAGGATTTTTACACTCTAATACTATTGCTAATGGAATGAATGAGACTGATTTTGAAGAAGAAAATAGATTGAATAAACTTTATAGTGAAGTTCTAAACAGAAAAGAAACATATTGGAGGTAGAAATCAAGAGAACTATGGCTTGGTGAAGGAGATAAAAATACCTCCCTTTTTCATAATTCTGTAAAAATTTGAAGATCACAAAATAAGATTTTTTCTATACAGAGTAGAGATGGTGTAGTTGTGCAGGATCTAGAGGAGATTAATCAAGAAGCAATGAGATACTTTAAAAATATCTTTTCAGAAGATGCAACCATCCCTAGGGAAGATTTAGATTTACAAAATGTCATTCCAACTTGTTTCACAGAGGCCCAGAATGCAATGCTCAAGAAACCCTGCACACTTTTAGAAATCAAAAAGGCTGTTTTTGATTTAGGGGCCCAGAAAGCTCTAGGTCCAGATGGCTTCTCAGCCATTTTTTCCAGCAATTTTGGGATTTTATTGGTTATAAGGTTTGGGAGGTGGTAGAGGAATCAAGAGCTGGGGGTTTTAATTTTCTATATTTTAATAACACATTTATCACTCTTATCCCAAAGAAAGAAGATAGAATGTCATTTGAAGACTTTATACCTATTTCCCTTTGTAACACAATATACAAGATTATATCTAAGGTAATGGTGAATAGAATGAAAAACATATTGCCATATATTATCTTAGAGGAGCAGAGTGGCTTCACCCCGGATAGATCAATCTATGAGGGGATTATTGTACCCCATAAAATAATACACACCCTTCAGTAGAATAAAGTTGAGAAGATGATGATTAAACTTGATATAAAGAAAATATATGATGCTATCAATAGGGGATTTTTAATCAAATTCCTAAGATGTTTTGATTTTTGTGAGGAATGGATCCAATGGGTGGAGAGTTGCATTAATACACCAAGATTTTCTATGTTGGTTAATGACAGCCCACAAGGTTTTTTCAAATCCACTAAAGGAATCCGCCAAGGAGATCCTATATTCCCATTCCTTTTTATCATCATGGATGAAGCATTGGGGCGCCTGATCAGAGTAAACAGAGATCTTGGAGAATGGAAAGGAATTAAAATGATTGATGGTTTGGAACCCATTACCCATCTATAGTTTGCCGATGATACCAACTTGGTGGATGAGGCCTCTCTTCAGGAAGCAAGAGTTATAAAGAGAACTTTGGACTTATATAGTAATGCATCGGGTCAATGTATAAATTGGCACAAATATGAGATCTACTATTTTAATGTGGATCTCTGAAAATAGAGAGAAATTGGCAAAATTATTGGTATTAGGGCTGGTAAACTTCCAAGCAAATACCTCAAAATTCCATTTTTTAAAGGGGAATCCAAAGCCAACTTGTGGAAGGATCTTGTTGGGAAATGCACTAAAAAATTAGAAGGGTGGAAGAGAAGATGGCTTACCTTTGCTGGAAGAATTCTCCTACTTAAATTTGTAATCAATGCAATCCCCATATTCTCAATGATGTGCCTTAAGATACCAAAGAAAATAACACAAATTTTAAATGGGAGAATGAGGAGGTTTCTATGGAATGGAAAAATGATGAAGATAAATGACCTTTAATTGCATGGCAAAAAGTTTGTAAAACAAAAGCCAATGGGGGCGCATGGCTAAGGGAATGGAATTTAATGAATGAAGCCCTGGTGTTGCGGAGGAATCAACACCCAATGCTCCATTCTCCAAAACTCTCTATATTCTCACAACCGAGGCCTCATGGTTTCTACATGACAGTGGATATTCACTGATACACCATGCTTTACGGCTTTCACCACCTCACAAGTCTTATTGGGGTACGATTCTGCATGCATGAACAAAGGCTCATCTTTTCACTGAACAAAGACCAAACATTCAACATGCGGCTCATTGTCTGTCACTCTGTTGTCATTCTTAAATCTACATGGGTCGACACTCATAATGATTACATAACGGTTCAAGAAACCGTTTCCTATGCTTAATGCAACTCTTAAAATAGAAGACCTGATAGTCTTGAATCATTTCAAGAGATTGATTTGATTGTAAACCAAATCGCTATCTTCCCCAAAAACTAAGACTGATAACAATGATAACAAAACTCTCATTATCTAAAACCTGTGGTTACAATTTGCATGGCTCTCTGGCTGCTGCCATAGAGCCATTTGGCTTTTCCTATCTTTTTGCTCTAACTTCTCTATCGACTCCTCTCTATCGGCCTGCTTTCTTTTTCGGTTACATTTTCTCTTTATAGAGATGAATCTCTTCATCAAGATTCTTAGGTAGTTATTAAAATGACCTATTAAAATGCAAATTTTAGGGATTTTAACCCTTTCTTAACATGGCCCCATGAGAATTAAAAGGACTTAAATATCACGATATTATGAAACTCCTCATAATGTGGAAGGTTCAAGATGCTCCCGCATCATACTCCCAGACTGCAAAGATTTCCATGTCCCTATGGAAATGCGCTGGACAATGTGTGCTCATGCTTTTTCTACACACTCTGATGTTGAAAGTGCCTCCCATTAATGGAGTACTTGCTGGTTGCTGCTCAAGGTGTTGCTTCAATCCACTCTCCAATGCTGCTCCAACCACCAATATGCCTCACTTAGGAGTCCTTCTTTCCTCCTCACCCTAAGTCTTTTGGCATGCAACTGGACCTCTCGCGCAGGCCCTTGGACCATCTCTATGGCCCCCCATGACAGATCTCCATATCTGCCTACTTGCAGCTAGTGGACATACACCTGCAACCAAAACTCATTAGCAAACTTAAAACACAAATCTTTATTCTGCCCAGACCTTTCACTTGCTCTGATACCAATCTGTTGCGGAGGAATCAACACCCAATGCTCCATTCTCCAAAACTCTCTATATTCTCACAACCGAGGCCTCACAATTTCTACATGACAGTGGATATTCATTGATACACCATACTTTACAGATTTCACCACCTCACAAGTCTTATTGGGGTACGATTCTGCATGCATGAACAAAGGCTCATCTTTTCACTGAACAAAGACCAAACATTCAACATGCAGCTCATTGTCTGTCGCTCTGTTGTCATTCTTAAATCTGCATGGGTCGACACTCATAATGATTACATAACGGTTCAAGAAACCATTTCCTATGCTTAATGCAACTCTTAAAATAGAAGACCCGATAGTCTTGAATCATTTCAAGAGCTTGATTTCATTGTAAACCAAATCGCTATCTTCCCCAAAAACTAAGACTGATAACAATGATAACAAAACTCTCATTATCTAAAACCCGCGGTTACAATTTGCATGGCTCTCTGGCTGCTGCCAGAGAGCCGTTTGGCTTTTCCTATCTTTTTGCTCTAACTTCTCTATCGACTCCTCTCTATCGGCCTGCTTTCTTTTTCGGTTACATTCTCTCTTTATAGAGATGAATCTCTTCATCAAGATTCTTAGGTAGTTATTAAAATGACCTATTACAATGCAAATTTTAGGGATTTTAACCCTTTCTTAACATGGCCCCATGAGAATTAAAAGGACTTAAATATCACGATATTATGAAACTCCTCATAATGTGGAAGGTTCAAGATGCTCCCGCATCACCTGGGGGCAAAATTGATTTGGAGTATGTATCAAAATCCTAAACTATTATGTGTTAAGATATTAAAAGCAAAATATTTAGATTCAATGGCAGATGAGAGGATTCTCACAACACCAAACCCTCCAAAGGGCTCTGTTGTTTGGAACTTTATTTCAAGTTGCCGACCCCTTATCACACAACATATAACTTGGAAAGTTGGAAATGGTGAAAAGGAAATTTTTTGGGATGATTCTTGGAATGGATACCCAGTCTTAGCTAATAGCCCTGAATATCAGGAGCTGAGAAACATTTTTCTAAATAGATGGGGTTCTCAGTTGAAATCCTATATTGAACAACAACATAGTCCATTGGGAGAAGTGTGGGATTGGAAAGATATTAACAATATGGAGCTAAGTGTTCAACAGGTCGAATTGATGAAAGGGATATTTTCAAGTCAAAGTGTGAACATAAATACAGAAATGGATACTATCAAGTGGTGCGCAACAACTAGTGGAAAATACTCAGTTAAAATGGGTTATAAATTGTTGTAGATAGATAATGAATAACAAAATTGGCCCACAAGACTTATATGGAGCAAAGAATGCCTACCTAAAGTAGGGGCCTTTGCATGGCTTGCAACTAAGGATATAATTTTAACTGGGATCATAAGACAAAAATTTAGAATTATGGGATCGACAAGATGTTTATTATGTGAAGAGGATGATGAGGATGCTAATCATATGTTGGTAACATGTAAGATAGTATATCAATGCTGGGAAGTGCTTAAAGGGAATCTAGAATGGCAGGGATCCCTACCAAATAATTTAATTGATGTATTTAGATGTTGGCCCACACCACCTATGAAGTCCACCTTTTATTTAGCGTGGATTACTAGTCCCTCCATTCTTATTTGGGAAATATAGAAGGAGAGAAATATATGGCTATTACGGGACAACAAAGAAGATGTCACAAGGCTTAAATATAGAATCAATCATTCCATTGAATAAATGGTTAGTGCTAGTGTGACTAAAATACCAATCTCAACATAGTTTATAGTGATGGATCAAAAATTACAAAAGGTATGGCCAAGTTTAAAATGTAGAAATTGTCAAACGAGCTCCTATGGAGAGAAGTGCAAAATAAGTGAAGCAGTCACATGGATGGCCCCTGAAGAGGGATATATTAAGGAAAATTTTGATGGGGCCTCAAAGGGTAACCTAGGGCCATTAGGAGCTGGTGTAATATTAAGGGATCACAAGGGAGAGACATTGGCTTTTGGAGCTCAAAAGCTAAAGGAAGGCACAAATAATGTAGCAGAAGGAAACACAACTTTACTAGCAGTCAGGTTTGGATCCAATTTAGGTGTTCAGAAATTACATTTAGAAGGGACTCTCTTGTTATCATCAATGAAATAAAGAATGGTCAAATGGAGGCATGACACTTGCAAACTTTAATCCATAATATATTGAGTATGCTCCAGACCTTTGAAGATTTCTGAGTCACTCACACCTATCAGGAGGGAAATACTAAGGGAGATGTACTTTTGAAATGGGCAATAAATTTTGAAATGGTGGGTGAATTAGCTTTTGAAAATATTCAACACAACGGATAGTCTCTTTAAACCATCTTTTATATTTAAAAGAAAGATACTAATAAAGTTAAAATTAAAAGTATGTGTGATATATAGCTTTTAATAATGCCAAAGGCATGGAAAAGTTTCACTTAACATGTAATGGGTATGAAGGATATGATATTGGTGGTGATGACAAGGTGTATTGTCCTTTGTGGGATGAGAAGTCAGAATTAAAAGGTGTGCTAAAAATTGCATTAAAGGAATGTTTAGGGAGAGGTTTTGGTGGCGTCTAATTCATGATTGATTGGATGACTGCTCTATGAAATATATCCCACACACAAAAATGATATCATGGTGGATGCAGAGGACAATGTCTCTTATTGCATTAAATGAAGAATGATGAACATGATAGATGGATGCAAGAAGTGCATTTTGAAATGATGATTGAGTGCCGATTAAAGGCAATACTTGCACTCATTTTATGATAAAACTGAGCGATTTTGGCCTGTTGTTTGGTTTTTGTTAACTTGTTTTTGTAGGGTTTTCTTCAAAGAGGAGTGACAATGCATGTAAATTTCACATTGGAGACAAAGTGCCAGATGAAATATTTTTAGGGTGCTGCTTTTAAAGAGAGAATTTCAGGGTTGGTTAAAATCAAAACATATGAGATGGCAAATGCAGTTATAGGAGTGCTTGGACCAAAATTTCAAGATTTTTGGTTGATGAGAAGGGATAAAAAAATAATAATTTCAAGGATTATTGCGTGATGGATCAAATTAGGAGAGCCTATTGAAGTGGTGAAATGGGTTGCAGAAGCCCTCTTTGCTGAAGACTTGTTAGGTGGACTTGATTCCATCTTGGAATGGGCAGTGCCAAGCTTTGGGTCTAATTTTTATGAATACTTTGCAAATGAATATGAAGCTAAGGAGTATAGCAGGTTGCCTTTCATCAGATGGGTAGGACTGGAGGGAAGTGTTGATTATAAGAGACAAATCCATGATGAATGGGAGAAAGTGAAGAAGGAGATACAAAAAAATGAAGAAATTCAAGCAGTGGTAATAAGAGTTCAAACCTATGAAATCCCGCGAAGGGTGAGGATAGGTCTCTTGCGAAGGGCGAGGAAATTTGATGCAGATGAGGAGGCTGCCTAAACAATGGTGAAATCTTTTTTGTATGAATGCTGGCCAATGTGGTAGAAAAACCAATTTTTTTTTCTAAATCGAGCTTCTATGTTGATGAAGCCCTGTATAGGACAATTATTCTAAATGTTAGGTAGTTTAAGTCTGTAATTTTCACTAGAAAGAAATTGCATTTTTGAAAAATCTCTAAAAGAGCAGGAAGTTTTATGTTGTAAATGGCCATAGGCCTTAACTGGTTTTGTCTTTTTCAAGCTAAGTATGTAAATATTTACTTTATAAATAAAATATCATCTATTACTAAGAAAAAAAATAAATCTATTAAATTATTCTTTCTTGTAGAGCTTACAACCAAGGTTCAACAATTTTTTATTCTTTCCTGTAGAGCTTACAACCAAGGTTCAACAATTTTAATCAAGATGGGGAACAAAGCAGGGTGGGCGGGAGAATTTCTGGAGGCAATGGTCACCTACAACCTGACAAACAGAGGACCAAAACTAGTATGGTAGAGGTTTCTTCAGGAAACACACGGGTTTTTCCTATCAAACACAGTATGAGAAGACATGGCCTCTCAATAGGCACCTGCAGTAAAGTCTCCAAATAAATACTCAGAGTTTCAGAACATAGAAGGAGAAATCTAATCTACAATGGAAATCAAAACCAATCTGGAATGGTAGGAGGAGGGAGAATATGGACTATAGGAAAATGAAGACAAAGGATTTTGTGAAGATCGGGAAACAATTTGATTTCAAGAAAATAGAGCACAAGTTCTACAAACCAAGCGACCAACAGGCAAAGGGACTAGCAAGAAACCTTGTGGATCAAGGGAAACAACCCATGGAAAACATCAGGTATGAGACCATCTCAACCCTTAAAATTTCAGATTCCCATTGGAGGGAAGCAAATGTTTCTTTGAAAGAAAAGGATTTCTTTTTTAAATGGTTAGGCCCTTGGCCATCTTTAATAAAAATAAGAACGTAGTGCAAAGAGGTTTGGGGACAAGGATGTCGACTTAAAACCCTAACTAATGGCTTCTACATGGGGATCTGTTCAACAATGGAGGATAAGGAGTGGATCCTCCAAAATGGGCCTTACTTGATAGAGGGAAGAGGCATCTACCTAAAGTATTGGGAAGTAAATTTCAACCCACAAAATGAAAAAGTGAAAGAACACCCAGTGTGGCTAAGCCTGCACAACCTGCCAATAGAATATTGGGGAGAAGATACTCTCAAAGGGATAGGAATTAGTATCGGCTCCTTTCTCAAAATGGAGGAAGTGATAAATGATATAGATGCATCAATCCATCCATAGATTTTGATCAATCTACAAGACAATAACCCAATCTTGGATACAACCACTTTGAGCACAGAAAATGGAATGTGGGAGAAAAAAATATCTTTCTAGAACCCAGAAGTAGATATCAACAAAGGCCAGCATGAGGAGTTTGAACCTCCACAAAAAGAGAAAGGTTTAGAATAGGACTTATAGATGCATTAGAAAAAAAGGACTCTGAATCAAGAAACAATAAATCCTGAGCTAGCTGAACAATTTATTGCACAAAAGGCTTATGAGCCACCACTATGGAAAAAAGAGTTCAAAAGGGCTTTGGAAGAGACTCTAATAGGAGAATAAAAAGATGCTAAGGAAAGCTTGTCTACACAAGTGGTTAAATGCATGCCCTTTTCTCAACCTTTTGAGGTAGTTGAAACTAAACAAAGGCCTCCATCCCTGGAGATTCCTATTTCCCACCATCAGAGTGAAGTAAAACATGATGATTTAAATTTTCTAGTTGATGCTGAAGAGGTTTTTTGTGCGATCATCCAAGACACTCTGGATCGGAGAAACCCACCCATGGAGGAACCTGCAGAGAGACATCCAACCCAAGAAGCAAGTGAAAATTCTATTCACTTTAGAGGAAATGCTAACCCTGACATAGCTACAAGGCATCTAAAGATGAATTTAAAGGATATTGAAATCTCACCAATAAGAAACTTGATTAAATCCTTAGAAGAAGAAAAGGAAAATGTGGAGGCCTTGGAGGAAAGGGAATCAGAGTTTGAAGAACAACTTGGGGAAAATGATGTCAACAATATAGGCCTCTTTGAATCTTTGAGAGTCTTAGAGAAAAGATCAACTGGACAAACAACCTCATCTAGAAAAAAACCAAACACAAGAGTGAAAGGGAAAAGAGGGGAAAAGTATACAAGGGAGAAGTTGAAAATAGAAGGAAATGTTGCTGACCAAACCAAAATTTTGAGATTGGGAAATGGCTATGCCACTTCCTAAGAGTAATGAAA
This sequence comes from Thuja plicata, assembly GCA_018584345.1. Lineage (NCBI taxonomy): Eukaryota > Viridiplantae > Streptophyta > Pinopsida > Cupressales > Cupressaceae > Thuja > Thuja plicata. The sequence continues at coordinate 5,963,173 of MU227083.1, forward strand.
ACCTTATTGTGGAATGTCAGGGGCTGCAATGCTCCTGAAAAGATTCATTTGATAAAGCTTTGTCTTGATCAAACAAAATCAGATTTAGTATTGCTATAGGAGACTAAAATAAAAATTGAGGATAGTGAATTTTTTAGGAAAAAGTTTGGAAGATGGAAGTGTGAACTGGTGGGTGTGTAGGGAGCCTCTACTGGTATGGGGGTTCTATAGAATGAAGGGACTGTATATGTCATAGTTATACAAAGTGATCAATATTGACAACAGATGAGAGTATATGTGAAACACCTCCACTGTTTCATTTTCTTTTTCAATATTTATGGCCCAAACAACAAGGCATAGAAAATGATGATATGGAACACACTGACAGGGATCCTAGAGAACATGGATGATGAGGTAGTGGATTTGGGAGGGGATTTTAATGCAATCGTAACACCTAAAGACAAAAGAGGTGGTAAAGGATGAAATAATGAAAGCCAAAGGGACTTCAGATCCTTTGTAACGAGGTTTGGGCTGATGGAAATACCCTTCAAATAAGGTGAATTCACTTGGACAAATGGAAGGGAAGGCTTCCTGAACATTGCAGATAAACTTGACCGTTTCTTTATAGGTGGAAACTGGGCAGACACTGACTGGTCACGTGATGCTGAGATCCGCCCTTTTCAAGGTTCGGATCACTTTCCAATTAGCTTTAGGATACAACATGAGGAAACTCTAGACATATTTCCCTTCAAATTTGAGGCTATGTGGTTCACATCCAAAGGCTTCAGTGATCTAATTTAGGGATGGTGGTCGCATGCCCCAAGGAGATCAGGTAACAAGGATTTTATTTTCTTCAAAAAATTACAATTTCTAAAATATCAGCTAAAGGCATGGAATAGAACACACTAAAAATATTTTTTCTGAAAAACAAAATGTGGAGGTAAAACTAACAACATTAAGTTTAAGAGTGATTGAGAAAGGAACGGAGGAGGCTGATTTTAGGGAGAAAAAAAGATTACAATAGGAACTGGGTGATCTAATGTATAAGGAAAAAATGGTTTGGAAGTAGAAGTCCCGGGAGACATGGCTTAAGGAGGGTGACCTCAATACAATTTTTTTTTCATAACTCACTAAAACAACGAAGAGCCTACAATATTTTTAGCATTCAAAATGATCAAGGTATTGAGGTGAGGGACAAAGATTTAATTAATGAAGAGGTAGTGTCATTCTTCTCAAAACAAAAAATGGTAGACAATAATGACTATCACCTATATGATAGAGTCCTAGATGTTATCCCAATGGTGGTGTCTAAAGAGCATAATAAGATTTTATTATCCTCGGTCTCTCTGGAGGAAGTTAAAAAAACATTGATGGGTTTAGGGGGGATAAAGCACCCGGATCTAATGGTTTCCCAACAATGGTTTTTCAAAAATTATGGCATATTTTTGGATAGGATCTATGGGAAGTAGTGGAAGAATCAAGAGAGGGAGGTTTCATTTTAAAAAACCTAAACACAAAATTTATAGCGCTGATTCCAAAGCAGGATCCACAAGAAAATTTTTAAGACTTCAGACCGATTGCTTTGTGCAATACTGTATACAAGATTATTGCAAAGATGATTGCTAATAGACTTAAATTGGTTTTAAACTCGGTGATCTCAGAGGAACAAAGTGGTTTCTCCCTAGGATGATCAATTTTTGAAGGGGTGGTGATAGCACATGAGACAATACACTCAATTAGGACTTCAAAGAATCAGAATATGATGGTCAAATTAGATCTAAAAAAATCTTATGATGAGGTTGACATGAACTTTTTAATTGTAGTGTTGAGCAGATTTGGCTTTGGAGAGTGGATCAAATGGGTAAAGAGCTGTATCAAAACTCCAAGATTATTAGTGTTGATAAATGGTAGTCCACAAGGTTTTTTTGTACAGGACAAGGGCATCAGAAAAGGGGACACCCTTTCCCAATTTTTGTTCATTATAATGGCGGAAGCCCTAGGTAGGTTAATCAAAAATAAGAGAGAAAATGGAACATGGAAGGGCATTCAAATTGTAGAGGGAGTGGAGAACCTATCACACATTCAATTTGTTGATGAAACCTTCTTAGGAGGTGAAGCCTTTGAACAGGAGGCCAAAATAATGAAAGAGACCCTAGACTTGTATGGGAGGGTTTTAGGGCAGCTGATTAACTGGAAGAAATCTGAGATTTTCTTCTTCAATACCCCAATGCACATTCAAACTAGGATCAACAAAATTTTAGGGATGAAAATGAGACTCATACTAGGAAGATATCTTGGCATCCCCCTTTTCAATGGAAGAAATAAGGCATAGTTCTGGAAGGACCTCACAGAGAAATGTTTAAAGAAGATGGATGGATGGAAGGGTAGATGGTTATCCTCACCTGGGAGGATTCTGATGCTACAAACTGTGATCTCAACCATGCCAGTATATTCCATGATGTGCATGGATATCCCCAAGAAAGTGGTTAAGATAATGGAATAAAAAATGAGGAGATTTTTTTGGTGTGGTGCAAAAGAGGAAGATAAAATTCCATTGGTCACATGGGAAAGGATTTGTAAACCAAAATCTCAAGGAGGAGTAGGTATTAGTGTAGACACCTAAAAATGGTTCAATTTGGAATTAGCAAACACTTGTAGGTTTAATGGTCCTAATGGAATTTGGGATCTCCTCATTGTAGGTATTAGCAAACACTTCAGCTTGGTGCTTTTAAAATGATCCATTTCATTCATGTGCTTGAAGTGTATTTTATTTTGTAAATCCAAGGAAATGTATGGATGTATCCTCTCCCCTCACCTTTGTGAACCTTGGGTGTAAGAGAAATCCATGCAAGTCCTTTAGTGTGGATACCTCTTAAGTACATTGGGTGCCTAATATTGTATCATTCTTCCATGTCATCAATTACTAACATTTCTCTCATTTTGGCCAAATTGATCATCACTCAAATTGATCAGTAGCTGCACACTTGATAAGAAATTTTTATGTGTTACTAATGATTTGTGCAACATTTTGGAAATCGTGGGATGAAGATTGAATCCTAAAAACTACTAACGGTTTCAATGCAGGACGTTTTTAGAAGACCTTGTGTTTTTTGAAACTTTCATGTGTATTTTTGGTAGTTAGAAAACACTTCGACTTGGTGCTTTTAAAATGAACCATTTCATTTATGTGCTTGAAGTGTATTTTAGTTTGTAAATCCAAGGAAATGTATGGATGTATCCTCTCCCCTCACCTTCGTAGACCTTGGGTGTAAGAGAAATCTATGCAAGTCCTTTAGTGTGGTTACCTCCCAAGTACATTGGGTGACTAATATTGTGTCATTCTTCCATGTCATCAATTACTAACATTTCTCTCATTTTGGCCAAATTGATCATCTTCCTAAATTGATCCAAGATCATTCCAAACTCATATCAATGTCTTATCAATCTCTTTCAATCAATCCTCTAGCATTGTCAAAGTTCATCAATGCTATTTCAGATCATCATTATTTTGAGAACATTGTCCAAGTTCATCGATGTTTCCCTATTCTTATTTCAATCCTATGAAGTCATCAAATTTCATTGGCGCTATTCAATCATTTCCAAACATCATTATGCGGGCGAATTGTTAAAGCTCATCCATGCCTCGTAATTTCCTAAACTATTCTGGAACCCTCAGAATTGTTCCTAAACCTTATCAATATCATCAAAATCATTTCAATTTGACATCAACACCTTCAATTCAATCGATAATTCACTAATGTCCCCCTTGGGATGAATAACCCATAGTTTATCCCTAGGTCCTAATTGAATAAATAAATAGACTTTATTTATTCCCTTTTCCCTAAGTCTTCAACAATTAATTAATTGGCTAATTTCAATTTATGAGATTTTCATAATTTC